>JACCGJ010008970.1:0-37649 GCA_013407085.1 Atriophallophorus winterbourni
GAAATGATGACTGTGTCCACGTTGTGATTATAACCGACTTTATACCACGAATCGAACCGGTCAAGGATCGGAATACACACATGTTCATTAAGTAGAAGTATCAACAGCTGCTTTGCTGCAAACAAATGTCGTTGCTTTGAAAATTTTGGATTTAATTTTTATGATTGAAAAAAGTTGTAGAAAAAGGTTTTGGAAAAACGAGTAGCTTCTTTATAAATATAGGATTTAAACACAGAAACATGTGTGTATGTTTGTTTGTATATATGTATGTATGTGCGTGTGTATGTATGCATGCATATATGTATGTATGCATGTATGTGTAGCAGACTATTGTCTTTACACATTCACCTTCGTACACGTCCACCTATTCATCCTTTGGCAAACACACAATTCAAAGGTCAACCAATGTCACGTGTACAATTATCGATCTTCGCGCCACGGTCAGCCATATCGACCACCTTTCAGATACACATTCAAATGGTGCGAAGCAACGGGCAATCGGATCAGATATAATAACACGGACAGGCAGCGACCAACGACACTGCCTCTGCATCCCGATCCATTCTTTCTGTTTTCGTTTCCACTCATGTACAGAACAACACTTTCGTTCTGCAAAGATAAGATTCGGCGTATCAGTGTTGTTCTATGAGCCAAGACGTGAGGGTTCGAAAACAAAACCGACGCTAGGAGCCGCTATTAGCAAACATCGCTAGGGCCATAACCTAAACTGGTGAGCCCGAAAAAGAACACACGGTGAGTCTGTTCCTGATATTTTGACGATTCTTATTGCATTTACATTTTCGTGCCATCCTCCTCCATGAGTGAGCCCCAGTTCTGGACTCAAATCCTAGAGCTGTGGTTCCTTCAGGCAGAATCTTTCTTTGAGATAAAACGCGTAACGCAAGACAAACTCAATATCCATTATGTAATAAGCTCACTCACTTGCGAGTCACTGTCCTTAGTCCAAGATATTTTGTTGAAGAAGCCATGTACTTACGAGGATCTAAAAGCAGCCCTGATCACGCGACTAACAGAGTCCGAACGACTTCGTGTCCAGCAAGTTTTAACGCAGGAAGAGCTTGGGGATCGGACACCGACCAAATTACTCAGAAGCATGCAATCATTGATCGGCAACATAACGATCGATGAACGCTTCTTGAAGCAACTTTTTCTGCAACGCCTCCCAGTACACGTTCAGCAAATAATGGCTAACTTTGTGGACATGGTTGGCATCACACAGCTGGCGGAGATGGCAGACAAGATCGTCGAGATTAAGCAGCCCACCGTAAGCACAGTTGTCAAGGCGGATCCAACTGACGACCACCACGGTCGTGCCATCCGCAGTTTGGAAAGTCGGCTAAACAGGCTTATGAGGGATAAGAGTACTAAGAGGATTCGCAGTCCAAATAAGCGAGGTTTTTGCTGGTACCACGCGCGCTCTGGAAGTAGAGCACATAAGTGTTCTAAACCATGCTCCTTCCATAAATCGGGAAACTCGAATGCCAGTTCGTGATGGTGACCGCGAAGACTGGCATTTGTCAAATGGTTCGCCTGTTTTACGTACGAGACGTAACAACTAACATGAAGTTTCTCGTCGATACTGGAGCTCAAATAAGCGTGATACCTCCACGCCCCCTATATAGAAACAAACTATCCTGTATCGTGTTGCGCGCAGTCAATGGTACAGCAATACGTACTTACGGAAAAGGATACCTAACCCTCAATTTAGGCCTCCGAAGACCTATAAATTGGGTTTTCACCATAGCCGACGTTCCAAATCCTATATTGGGATTAGACATATTTCAACATCACGGAATAGTAGTTGACCCTAAAAGGTGCAAGCTAATAGATGGCGTAACGAACCTTACCATTAACTGCTCGCACACTACATGCACGTCTCCCACCGCAAAGAGCGATATCCAGCATTTCAGCCAACCATACAAAAAGCTCATAGAATCTTTCATGGATAACACATCCCCTAGCTATCAGACGGCAGACATAGAGCACGATGTTAGACATCGAATCATAACTACAGGGAACCCATGCTTCAGCAGACCACGATGGTTTACTTACTTTTACTTTTGTGCGACTATCTCCTCCTGGAGGATGAGTCGGCTTCAAAGAAGATTCTTGGGAATTTAGTACAAAGCGGCGTCCCCAGCACCACTCGGAGTTTGTTCGAGTCAGCTTCTCTAGCCTTTGCACAACCAAGTGCGACCTGCAAGGCAGCAGGGAGTTGCCAGAAAGAGGTGGTCTACCAGACTCTGTTCCAGGTTTTTCCTCAGGGTTTTATCCCGAAGCCTTTCCCGCGATCGGGTGTCCCAAAAGGCAGCGGAGGTTTAAAATCAGGGTTTTCCTTCCCTTAGATGAAATGCCCTCCCGGGCTAACGAGCTACATCTGCCCGAAGCAAACTGGTTTTCAGGCGCCAGATAAGCTCAAAATTGCTAAATGCGAATTCCAGCACATGTTGCAATTGGGAATTATTCGCCCTTCCAGCAGCACTTGGGCAAGTCCACTACACATAGTCCCTAAGCAGACAGCAAACGACTGGAGACCATGCGGAGATTAAGAGCTCTGAACAAGCTCACGAAGCCTGATAGGTATCCAATCCCGCATTTGCACGACTTTTTCATGTCCCTGCAAAATATACGAGTGTTCAGCAAGATAGATCTTGTTCGTGCATATCACCAAATCATCCGATCCCCAAGATCTTCCTGCGTTAAAAGCCGCTGAACACGAAGTCGTTCGGAATCTGTTAGTCGCGTGATCAGGGCTGCTTTTAGATCCTTGTAAGTACATGGTTTCTTCAGCAAAATATCTTGGACTTGTAGTGGACCAGTCAAGTTAGTATACAAAACTCGCAATACCAAAATAAGCAATCTGACTCACTAACAGTTCTTTCGATCCACGTACATATAATCCGCAATTCTCCTTTGGATATTCCTTGTTCTTGTAATGACTTCAATATTTCTACTCGCAATGTTACGTTCCCGAGACGGAATTCCCAAAGCCCAGATCGACCGAGAACGCGGGTAACGCACACAACAGAAGTATATTGTAATAAGTGAAGAGTTGAATATGTACAAAATTGTATTCGGCAGAAGAATTGTGTTCACTAAGTTATCGAACAAAGAATCGATCAATTTCTCTGGTTCGCCAAAGACGACTGCTTTGAGAAACGAATCCACCTCCCAGGATACCCGAGGCGTTGGTAGTTATGCCGATTCAAGAAAGAGCTTAAATGGAACTTTTGTACTCCTTCTGCTCTAAATATAATTGTATTGTATTGTATTGTATTGTATAAATGTGAGTAATAACGTTAACGGGAAATCGAAAAATCAATAGTACTCTCGATCGTCTGAACGACCGATATTGTCAGAACAAATTGAACTGAAGATATCAAAAACTGTACAATAGTTTTTTACCAGAAAAATTGTTAAGTGAAAATAGATTTGTACAAGCTCGACAGACTGAGGACAGTGACTCGCAAGTGAGTGAGCTTATTACATAATGGATCTTGAGTTTGTCTTGCGTTACGCGTTTGATCTCAAAAAAGATTCTGCCTGAAGGAACCACAGCTCTGGGTTTCGAGTCCAGAACTGGGGAATGGTGAAGGCGACGGTGTTAATAGTTACCGGACTAGAATCTCTTTGGGGCTCACTCATGGAGGAGGATGGCACGAAAATGTAAATGCAATAAGAATCGTCAAAATATCAGGAACAGACTCACCGTGTGTTCTTTTTCGGGCTCACCAGTTTAGGTTATGGCCCTAGCGATGTTTGCTAATAGCGGCTCCTAGCGTCGGTTTTGCTTTCGAACCCTCACGTCTTGGCTCATAGAACAACACTGATACGCCGAATCTTATCTTTGCAGAACGAAAGTGTTGTTCTGTACATGAGTTGAAACGAAAACAGAAAGAATGGATCGGGATGCAGAGGCAGTGTCGTTGGTCGCTGCCTGTCCGTGTTATTATATCTGATCCGATTGCCCGTTGCTTCGCACCATTTGAATGTGTATTTGAAAGGTGGTCGATATGGCTGACCGTGGCGCGAAGATCGATAATTGTACACGTGACGTTGGTTGACCTTTGAATTGTGTGTTTGCCAAAGGTTGAATAGGTGGACGTGTACGAAGGTGAATGTGTAGAGACAATAGTCTGCTACATATGTATGAATGGATGCATGTATGTACGTATGTATGTTTGCATGTATGTATGTATGTAAGTATTTATGTATATAATCGCGTATGTATGTATGTATGTATGTATATATGTATGTATGTATGTGTGTATCTGTTTTGTATGCATGTATGTATGTATGTATGTATGTATGTATATATGTATGTGTGTATGTATGTATGTATGTATGTATGTATGTATGTATGGATGTATGTATGTATGTATGTATGTATGTATGTATGTATGTATGAGTGTATAAATTTTGTACACATGTATGTATGTACGTATGTATGTATGCATATAACATCTTCATAGTTGAGGCAAAGCAGGTGTTGTTGTGCGATTTGGATCACTGAGCTATGAAGTAATCTCTTTGTGTTTATGCAAATTAAAATCATTTTCTATGTAAGAACGTTGGCATTAGATTATAAATTTGATTACATCTGCCACGTTTAAACGCTTACTGATAATAGTCATGAGGTCTTCTCGTGATTACTGGCAACAGCTAGAATTCGGTTTTAGAAATGAGGGGGATATGAGAGTAATAACACTGAATTATTCAATTTCAAGAGACTTGAGCGCTCAACCTGGGAGTGTTTAACGTTCATGGCTGTTGGCGTGCAACTCAGATCGTTTGACCGAGTACCCCCTATAGCTATGGACGCCACACGAGAGATTGTTCGTCCCGAATCAGACATTTTAATCATTCAAAACACCGTGGGGCATAAAACTATCAAGCGCTTGTGATCGACCGAAGCAGGCCAACCACATATGTAAATTGCCATTCAAATCTAACTTTGTTAACAACTTAATTACTGTTTCAAGGCTGACTGGATATAATCTTAATGTCTCCAGCTGATGAAGGCAAACAGTCAGAAACAAGTTACGGTGTGCGAATGAGAAAATATTCCAGCACAACACTACATTCGTTCGTGGATCTGTTGTGTTGATTATATCTAGGCACAATTTTACTAGTTCACAGATGTTGAACTATTGAAAGCAATTTGAATACTCCTGTTTGAAGATCGGATATGGTTTGTTCTGTATTAGTTAGAATCAGTTAGTACCAAAACTGAAACCCGTTGTATACACTGTATATTGATTTTTAAACACCGAATTGTTTTCCGGATTTCTTAGTATATGTGGCGAGTACGCTGGGAAGATTCTGTCGCCAACGGAATAAGTTATCACAATGTTGGTTTGACCATGAACTTTACTCGATTTTGGAGGGCATTGCCACGGACATTGGAAAAAATCGACGCTGGGATCGAATTGATGAATAAAATTTATTTTTTCAGCGGTAAGCATTGGAATACCAAATAAATTTCACATAGATTGCATCTGTGATCAGGATTCGGTGCTATTGTACTCCAGATCACACATTTTAATGATGTCATTTTATCGCTGATAGTGTGGTATTTATGATTTGCTGTCATCAAAATTTTACGCGAACTCGAATTATTATCAAAAATTGGCAATCAACAACGTGCACTCCAACTCCCACATGCAAATGGAAATCTATGCGTTTATTTAATGGCCACTCAGAACCAGAAGTGTTAAGAGTTGCACTAATGTTCTACAAAAATACTTGTTCATCAAAGCTGTTTTTCTTTTTCATTTTATTCAAAACCTTCATTATACTATCGCTATTTACCTTTACATGTTTGTCGACACATAAAATTAAAATGGTTGGTTTAGGGGTTCATACGTTGTTTTCGATTTATCCACGTTTCAAGTTATGTGCATCCTGATCCTACTGTTGCTACTTGATGACTGCAAACAGAGCGAAACCGGTCGTGGGGTGTGTGTGATCAAAGGGCATCAAAATAGGGAGTATTTATATCACGTTTGTTATTTAAACGGCGGTACTTATTATTTAACCAAAAGATCAAACACAATTAACACCAACTAGTGAAAAAATGAACTTTGTAATGAATCGGCGAGAGTAGTGTATTGGTAATGTTTCGCTTCGGACAGAGAAGCTTCGTCAGACCAAGGGTGTCAGTACGAACAGAGATCAAGCTTAAATTACATTAAACTGACCAATCATAAGCTGGTTAAGAACTGCACAGTCCATGGTGGGTTCTGCGCTCGTTAGGAAGATTCTGTGTCAGAAGTGAAACGTCAACAATAAACTACTCTCACTGATTCATTACAAACTTTATTTTTCCATGATTATGATTCCACGATCGGTCACAAACATTTTCGATTACATTACCAACTAGTGAAGTTTTCTCACATTGACAGGTGATCGCTTTTGGATATTACGTGATGAATCGCACCTGGCCTGGCCTTGCCCGCATGATGGACTGAATCTGACCGAAATCGGGTTGCCGGGAGACGTAAAACAGGTCGACACTATATTCCAGTGGTCGAAAAACGATGAAGTCTATTTGATGTCTGGTTATCAGTATTGGAAATTTGACGCGAAAGCAGGCGACTGTGGAAAAGTTGCTGGTGAACCAGTTTATCCACGTTTAATCATGGACGGGTGGAAAGGAGCTCCGACGCCTGTTCAAGAAGTATTCTCTGGACTCAATGGTAAGCTCGTACCCAAGGCGATCGAAATGTAAAAGCAATCTTAGATCCAGTACTTATGCAGCAAATGTGCTCGTGGATATTCTAGAAACATTTAACCTATTCGTTAAATACTATTAAACGTTTAGACTACAATTGTTGAAAAACAGATAGGGTGGCGGCATAACGTCTAAGGGTCCCTTTCGTGAAATTCATGAAATGTGAATGACAAATGAAAAGAGGAAAATACATTAATTTTCAAGAAAACCATACATTCACTATTTGAAGATATTCCCGAAACGATAAGTAGTAATGTTGTTACTAATTGCTTCGAACAACCACTAATGATAGTAAAGGTACTGGTACGCTGCTGTGGTGCAAATTGCCAAGTTGTTGTTATTGGCCTCCTTCGGTCGATATGGACCATTGATGTACATTATAATCGTTTGATGGTTCAAGCTGACAGTTTTGAATAGTAATGAAGGGAGGCGATAAATTCCCGTGACCAATGAATGTGGTCTTTCTCAAGCTGATTCTCAGTCCGAAGTCTTTGTATGCGACGAAAAACAGTCAATTAGCGATTGGTGGTTTTTTGCGAGTAAGCAATGATGTTCGCATCGTCGGCAAACAGCAGGTCACGGATTAGCGCATGCCGTATCTTGGTTTGCGCTTCCAAGTGTTTCCACTTGTAAAACTTTCAATGAAACCGTGTGCGTAAAAAAATCTTTCTGTTTTCGTCCTGAAAGTGTACTTCAGCATAAGAGCAACGAAAATACCGAAAATCATAGGAACTAGAACACATTCCTTCGTGATGCCTCGCTGAATTTTAAAGGTTTCGGAATTGCAACCGTTAAAAGGACTCTGCCCTTCATCTCTGAGTAGAATGAAATAACGAGATTTAGCAGTCTTGGATGACAGTGAACGAACTATCAATCAAGCACCAATTAATATCGATTGTAAGTGCATAATGTGATTATCGTTCACTGTGAAATGTTCTTGTTATTCATTCGTTCATTCAATGCGCGTTTAATTACGGTTGTGTTATGTCGAAGCCAAGGGCTGGGCCAGTAGAAGCACACCACCGATATACCACTACTATGAAGCATTACACCGGAATATGCGCACATTGCGTTATTAGACACAGTCAAATGATACATGCTAATCCTCGAAAGTATAAAATATTACAGCTGGGAAATCGATTTGTGACATTCAGCACCTTGGTATTAAAAATATCGTTTGGGCAATTATAAGAAAGGGTTTCGGTGCTGTATTCCCAAGACACATTCACTTCATAATGGTTTATATCAAAGCTAACATCATCCTTGATAAGTTAAAAAGGATATTCCCGAGGCTTGCACCCTAAACATTACACTGGATACCAAGATCATACGTGTCTCTTCTAATGGAATATTTAATTCATACGTTGGCACCGTGGTGTCGGGAGAGTTAGACTCCTCAAAAAGATTCACAATAGTGTAACTAAGATAATCGAGTTAGATGAATTAACCTCTACATGTGTGAATTCTCTATCTGCAAGACTTTACGTAGCAACGCAAATGGCGCAACCTCATATTGGCCTTCAAAATCCAGCACACTGGAAATCACCAGCAATTATTAAAGCTCAGGGACTAGTCCAAAAACGCAACCATTTATAGGTTTTGAATATTGTCCATTTATGTCTGGATTGTCTTCATAATGCTTTGTTCAATGAGAATCAGTTGATTTGCCGAAAGACATCACTCGATCGGATTCTAGCAGAAGAACTACGTTTATACCATGCCATTTATTATACAATGGACTTCACTGAACTTTAGGATGCTTAACATGCCTTCGTGTATACATATACCGACCTCCCGTGTATTTAAATGAGCGAATTTCAACAATAAAATGTTTGAGCATATGAAATGGTAAATACTCACACTTTACAAATCACCACACTAGAGTAAATTGAAACCGTGATTCCCACCAGTATAAGTGATGTAATTTCACCCAAATGACAGGCTGCTAATATGTCCAAGTAATGTACCATTTTGCTACTGGGAAATTCAGGCTGGATAAATATTCCCAAATAGGAAAAAGTCGTTGGATTCTAAATAAAAACTATTGATAAAACATTACGAATAAATATGTTAAAAAAACAATAACTCAGTTATTTCCATTTACAGGTGAAACGCTATTCATAAAAGATAAAACGATCTATGAATTCAGCACCTATCAGAGCCATATCATCGCCCGCAATCCCGTACCGACTCGAATGCCTGCCTGGGGTTGTCCGGGAATTGATGCCACGACACTGCAACCATGAATGTTTGCTGCCAAAATGCACTGCGCTTATTTTTTGAAAACGCTTCGAACAAAATAACATCCTCGCTTAAAGCCACACAAGTGTTTCTCCTTTCTAAACGAGTACCACATCTGAGAAAATTTGATGCTCAGCGTATTTTGTTTTTAACGTTCACACTTTTCAGATTCCACATGTTCTCGAAAACACTGCAACCAAAAGTGTTTGTGATAGTTTACTTGCTCAATAAGCTAGTCGTTAAATGATTTTCCCTTCAAGTCTCATTTACGTTTTCGGATTCGCATAGGACCGATCAAGATTTGGCTCGGAAAGATCTGGGAAACACAATAAGCGGGTTGTGCATAATGTTTAATTTATTACCGAGTAAGTTGGAAACCCAATGCTGAGTGCTAAGTTTCTAGAATCAAAGCTTTCCATCTGAATAGCATTCATCTTTTAGCGGAGAACAAAAGACTTGGAACTATAGCAGCTGACGTGAACATTCCATACAAACATCTCAGTGGAGTGGGCACACGTGTCAAAATATATCAGGAACCAATGAACTAGCAATACCTTTAATGGATGGGCCATAGATAGTTAATGAATAAGTGCATCCAGCCTTTTTCGTGTGAAAGGAGGTTTAACAGCGTGAATGAGGACAGCCCATTACAGTATCTCTTGATCGGAGAAAAGATCTAGTGTTCCAGAATCATGAGTATATTGAAAAGGAAATCAACCCGCGGGTGGTATATCATCATTCTAATAATGTGTTGGTCACCTAACTGAATGTATCCACCCGTACGCACTAATTGGAATGAACGGATAAGATGTGCATTCTCTGGAAAATAAATCCGATTTATGTCTACGTGTTTCGTTACACGTCAAAACTGGCGGTAGAATTGGACAAGTTAATGTATTGTTTTGAGCACAAATCGATTAAATGTTAGCAATAGATTGGAGAATGTTTGTGACCAATTGGGGAATAACCATTATGTAAAAAAGGTTATATTGGATCCGTTAGAGTGATTTGTTGGTAACGTTCCGTTTTTACCGGAGAAGCTTCGTCAGACCATTGGTGTCAGTACGAACGCGTATCAGGTGTAAATTGCATTCTCTTGCAAATCCTTAGTTGTCTAAGAACTGAACAGGCCATTATGGCTGCAGAGCTTATCAAAATAGAGAGGCGATATTGAAATCAATAGATGCATATGCTTGTATGCTATATAATCCTTAGTTTTGTTTGTAAACTGATGTGAAACAAGATCCGCTGATGATTAGCCACATGCACACCCGCACACGGCAACATGCGAGGGAACTACATCGATTAATCTGAACCTCGCATTTTATCTTAGCAGGCTCAGTGCCTAACACGACATATTCAGTTTAGGATAAGCGATTCAATTTGGACCTGAATATCGTGCTGCATCACACTTGGTCTGATGATGGTCAGAAGCGAATCGTTACCAAAAGCTGCTCCAACCGATTCTATGCACACGTTATTTTTCAATTCAACGCCAATCAGCGTGACATTGATGTTTCCACTAACCTAAAAAATAATCAAACATCTAGCTGAAGAATATAAATTAATACACGCTAGAGAGTGGAATGTGCCAAGAACCGAGTATTTGAATGGTTTTCGAGACTGGAACCAGTGGCGCCATTTGATACATGAAATTCATGTCAAAGATCAACATGATCAATATGTTTCGGGTTTTGTAAATTGAAGTGGAAATGAACCGAACCAACAGATTAGACTGATTATGCCTTTGAAATGTTCCAGGTCATGCACTCAAAATAATTGAGATATTTAAAACGAATCCATTCTGCTGTCATATCGACAAAGACAAAAATTATCCGATGAAATTGAAACATTGGTCTCAATCAATCAGCATCGGAATCGAATTGATAGATTTGGATCCGGTTTTGTCTAGATCGAGTGAGACGAATAACGCTCAAAATGGTAAGACCAGTAGTACGTAATAGCTGGAGAGCGTTCGGAAGTTGATCGTTTATACGCAAGCAAAATTGACCATAATCGTAGGAAACAAAGCTTCTGTTCCGGATTTCAGAAATCTATTAATGAATTGTGTATCGGAAAGTCATTAACCATTGGACAGTCATGTTCGTTATTCATTGAAATATATTAGCATAGCTTCCCAAACTAAAGTTATCTTGAAGTAAATACACCTTTATCTCCAATGACCTAATGCACCTATATCATAGCACGCTTCGACGAGAAGAATAAAGCGTGTGTAAATTTATCATTGGGACGAAATAACGAGCAAAAACATGAAACGTGGTTCCTTTTGAACTAAGATTGGTTAGCAAATTTTTGATAGGTGAACAACCTTGTTAGCATGCGACGCTCCTAGCTCAGTACTTATGAAAATCTAATAGACAAAATGTTACCCGCGCGGTACAAATGTGCTGCAAGATTTCACATCTGCACAGAAATATTCTAGGCTTCTGTTCATAAGGGATTAAATTTATGATAACAACAATGCCATTCTTATATCACTGATCTCAGTGATTCCCCAATTTAACATGGTAAGTCATTCAATGCAAAATCATCCAAGTGAAAATAAGGGTACGAGAAGCGAAATGGACAGCGTGGTAGCTGCATTATATGAACTACTAAGATTTTTGACTTACAACAAAACTTGTGAAATTTATCAAAATGCCGTTGTTTCTTTCGACATCACGAATCAAGTGCTTACATTGAACGCCCTGTTATAAATTTGTGTAGTAGCAACTCAGGACGATCGTTGAACGAGTTTAAACGTGCGCCGATATTCTTTCATGAGGTTGCACAGCAATACTTGTCACTGCAAGCATTCTCCCTTCACTAGTATGAGAGCCTGATTCTAGTTATAGAGGATGGACAAACTATCACAAACGTGCTGTTAATATCATAGTCTTATCATCAACATCAACACCATAGAGCACAAGTAAAGAGACGCGAAGTACCGAGAAAAATCAAACAGGAAAAAAGTTGTGCGAACAAGTTAAACGAACGCGGGCATGCGGAATATGCAAATGAGGTGAAAAGCAGCTTGTTTTTGTAGGTTCACTACATGTGGTCATGTGATTATTTGTTTTCTATAATATTTGATATGATGATATACGAAAACAATTGATGAGATACACGATAAACGATATTGATGCCACTGAATTCGGTTTACATCCATATGGTTTTGTTATATCTATGGTTTGCTACTACTAGCCCAGGCATGTGGGTTAGAGAGAACACAATCGTTACTGAACTAGACTATTGACCGAATGCAAAAATATCACAAAGTGAGTGAGAGCATGAATATCACAGTGGTTAACCTTTTGGACAGTACGGGGCAAACTCAATTGTACTGCTAAGCCTATCGCAATGCGATGGACTGGCTACCCGGTTGTTTCTACAAGCCGATACCAGGCTATGCGTATATTGTAGGTGGTGATGATACATTTTTAAAACGTGCACCAAACCATCTCAAACGAGCTAGCGTCAATATTTCTCCCAACAGCCGCGACGGCCAAATGAAAGCAATCCTATTTTGCCAGAATTTAGAATGTGTTTCGCACCTTCCAAGTGCTGGAGGACATTGATGTATCAAACAACACATTACTTGACAATCAAGCGCCTGAAACTGCAGATCGTTGTACGTATCTCGGTCGTTGAATTAATAATTCGGTATGATTATTTGACGAGGATTCTGCAAGCATTCCTAAGACGACTGTAGCGTTCTGCAATCCACCTCATCTCTGGCGTCAGAAAGGAATATCTTTATTGCAAATATTCTCTTACGGATAGTTGTGTTGCGTATTCAATGGTGCCAAGTAATTCATGGATGGTGCGGAGAAGGCGATAGTCGAAAACTTGTAGACGGCACAGTTCCAGTTAACAACTCTTCCATGGTACATATTGAATAAACAAAAACAGAGCATTAATAACCGAGCAATTTTTAGGCATTATCGGACTTATTTGCTATCGTAATCACGCTTAAGTTGTATGTCATCACTCACACAAAACGGATAAACGAATTTACGTCAGAACATTTTTCAAATGTACATTGCTTTGCACTGCTTCAGACGAACGAATTATACTTAGAATTCCATAATTAAATAAGCAATATAATAATTGAGTATAACGCTTTACATCCCTCGCAATATGTTCATAAAATCGTGACAAGATTAGTTAGGATGTTATGATATAAGGATTCATTTTTTAGGGTGATTTCAATGTGCGTTCGAAGCAAGCGAAGTTCAAATTATAACCTTGTACTAGCCCGTGTCTGAAAGTACCGAAATGAGAATACGTGAATAAAATGACCGGACGGGTATCATGTTGTTCCCACACTCTGGCTAGTACATTAACATCGAGTTTGGTACAATATGATCTAACATTTATATGTTTACAAAAAATAAGTTTGATTTTCGGCAAACTTGCTTACACACAAACAGGCTTCACGTAGTTTGACGTTAAGTCAAGTGCATGGACCAGCATAAAATAATAAGCAGTCGATGACGGCAGTGCTAACAATAGAATTTGAATGAATTTATCAACATCTTGACAGCTGTAACAGAACTATCGCTACTTGCAGGCATATGTTTTTTGTTTAAATGTAAACACCAACAAAGTCGGAATTATTTTAGCTGTGTAATTTCAGGTTTAGGCAAAACCAGATGATATTAATTTAATAATACATCAAAGCAAATCGACAAGCTTATTACATGACAGCATTACAACAAACATAACCGTACCATTCATGAGTGTACGCATGCGAATTGAAACGGAGTACGGAAGATCGTATATCCGTAAATGAAATCGACAGCTAAAATACTCGTATCCATGTAATGTACTAGATGGAAAGGTTCCTAACCTCACAATGACAATCGAGAAAATTTCATATGCATGCAAATCAACGGTGTTTTGTATGCGGATAAATACCCTATAATCACGCAACAGCCATGCATTAGCATACGGAAATCCATTTAGAGTTTGGGAACCATTGATTGGATAAATAAAATTGCACACGAAACACATTGTCAATCAGAGTAACTCATTTTTTCGTATTGTTTTGCCATCGAGTAGAATTTTCCTGCTATATACCAATTTTCACGTTCACAATGTAGCATGCAATACTGACATCTGACCCAGTTGAGGCATGATCAAGGTTAGTCGTAAGCCATAACATGGTTCAGTAGTATAAACTAGCAAAACATATGAATACATTTGAATTACTTTGACTTAAATAATCCCTTAGTTCCTGGGAGGAACTAGGCCTGCGTCCTCGCACTTGTCTCCACTGGTCCTTGTCCCATAGCAGCCAGTTTGATGTCGTTCCAGTTAAGTCCACACTTGCGGATTTCCTCTTCACACGAGCGCTTCCAAGATAGCCTTGGGCGTCCGACCCGTCTCTTCCCAATTGGGTTCCATACCAGAGCATGACGCGTGATGTCATCGTAAGGTTTCCGCAAGGTGTGCCCAACCCATCTCCACTTTCTTCTACTGATCTGCTGGGCGATCGGGTCCTCAGCCGCAATCTGCCACAGGTCTTGATTCCTGATCTTTTCTGGCCATTTTACCCCAATAATTCGGCGAAGGCAATTATTGTGGAATGATTGCAAGCGGCCAGAAGACTTTGCGGTCACTCGCCAGGTTTCCGATCCATATAGTAGCACGGATTTGACGTTGCTTCTGAATATACGGAGTTTCGTGCGTTTTGATAGAACCTTCGACTCCCAAATGGGTTTCAAAGCTATGAACGCGTATCTTGCTTTGCCGATTCTGGCGACTATGTCTTCATCCGTGCCACCACTTATTGAAACAATGCTGCCGAGGTAGACGAATTGCGTGACGTCTTTGACTGCTTTACCATTGATGGCGATTGATGGGTGCTCATCAGTTAGCACACGGAGGACTTCTGTTTTTTCGGTATTCACGCGTAGTCCTGCATATGAAGCAAAGTGTGCTAGTCTATCGGTCTTTCTCTGAAGACGTTGGGGGTCACGTGATATCAAGCAGACATCATCAGCGTATTCCAGATCCTCCAAATGCTCAGATTCCTTCCAATCGATACCATTCCTCTCACCTTTTACTGTCTGTTTCATTATCCAGTCTATTACCAACAGAAAAATCATTGGGGACAGCAGGCATCCCTGGCGAACGCCAGTCTCAACTGCAAATGGATCGGTCAGTCTTCCGTTGTGAATTACCTGACAGGAGGCACCTTCATACAGCTGCTTTATGAGGTCCATGAACAGCGGTGGGACCCCATAGTATGGCAAAACCTTCCATATGAATTCGCGGTCCACACTGTCCGACGACAGTAGTTTAATAAATGTATCATTCTAAGTTAAGGAAATCACGATCATTTTATGCTACGCTTCTTAAATTTAATAAAACTGGAGAGTAATAGGGCCAAAATTCGTAACAAGTTTCGAATTACCAGATTTTAAAAGGAGGAAAATAACAGAGATTTCCAATGAGTTGGAAAAATTCCAGATTTGAGAGAAAAATTGAAAAGATTTAATAAAATTAAGGGAAACCCTACACTATCTTTGTATAAGATGGCTGATATAAAACCTACATCATCTGGCTTATAAGGGATTTTAATTTGACGAGAAATTTTTTTACTTCTTGTACAGAAAAAGTAATGTGTCAATATTATTTAATAGTATTCATATGAATATCGCACTGAAACAAACCTCAGATTGGTTAAGGTTTCCTAGCGTGCTGCATTCCTCATTTGTGTTGTTTACGGCTGAAATGGTTCCCACCGGAATGGAGAGAGCCTGGCTATAACTACGAAAGCTGTGGGTACTCAGATATTGCACCGTCAAACGGCCACTTGGGCTAAGAATCCATACTTCTCCCGAGCAGATTGAAATCTGCAAATGGTCGCGAGGAATACGAATAATACTGACGGTGCCACATTCACCAGCTAAAACTGACAAAATTCAGAACTGATTTTTCTGTAAATAATCTTCAATGAATAGAGATGAATTTTATGCACAGTTCAATGCAATTATCGAAACTGGGGGAGTATGGCTTTAAACGAGGATTTTCGAAACTATATTCAAATGTGATACGCCAAAACGGACCGCAGATATTATTTAAATACACTCAGTATCATAAAATTTCGAGCAACACAAATGCTTAACTGAATAACTAGCACTGCTGATATGAATAGCAAGATGACTTTCAATACAAAACACACAAATTTCTTGTTTCTGGATAGAATGTTACTCACAAGTAGCCTCTTTCACAAAAATACGTAATCGCAGCAGTGTTGTTACTAGGGCTAAATGCGCGAAGTAACCCAGAGTTAGCAACAAAATGACTCGCATAACATTTTTAAACCATCTGGCTTGTTTGGCAATTTTCCAGTGGAATAGTCTTCAGATGATTGTTTTCGTTCGACAATAGCACCTCTTCCCACAATGCATCCGTAAGCGAAATATTTGCACGCGAATAAACGTGATTGGTCAAAAACCACAAACAGCGACTTGAAAGCGGAAAAACAAAGATTTTTTACACATATATATGGGTTATCAGAAGAATCGGAGATTAGCATCTAGTATTGTTATAAATGGGTGGGAGAAAGCAGATCACCCCCTTTAAATGTTGTGCTTCTTGGATTCACCATGACGAATGGTATTTTGTTCGATTGCGGCTCACTTTGAAGATCTCCTCATGTTTCCCAAAATGTTGTCACTGGAAGCGTTCTCACGAAAGCCTTCCGAAACCCACATTATTACTGGTTGGCGATTGCCATCGCCGGTAATTTCAGGACCAGCTTCTCTCGTGCTGTGACGGAGGTGGTGTTCGAAAACTCATGATTAGCACTCGATCCTAATACACTTCACGCCTTCAAACGAATGGTTCCACCTGATAAGGGTAAACAAAAATTATTCCAGGATATTATTGTGAATGTCGGTACTGTAAGCAAGTTCAAATTGATTCGATCGAATTTTATTTCGTTAAGAACATGATGTGATGTGACTTTAATTTTACGCCAGCTACACGCTTCGGAAATTAACTTGAGTAGCATATCTACGCTAAAAGAAATCACTTTTTGGTAAATGATGGAGAGGTAATTACGAAAGCACCGAATGAGAACAAAGTTTGCAATGAATCAGTTGTAGTAAGTTTTTCTTAACGTTTAGCTTCTGAGCACAGAAGCTTCGTCAGACCAAGGGTGTCGATACGAACAGTGATAAGGATTGAATGGCATTCTCTTGACCAATCCTGAGTTCTCTAACCGATTCATTGCAAAGTTTGTCTTCCCAGTTATTCTTCGCTTTTTTAAATTACAAAGATTATGCTAAACAGCATAGAAACCTATATATAAAAAGTATGATAGAGACAAAAATGTGGAAGAAGTCCTAAGAAATCATTACTATCATTTACCTCTGAAATGTCTGTATAAAAGTTTTATCAAATCTCGTCATAACAACACTATTTTGTTCGAACTCATTCGTTAAAATCTAATTTGGCCACAGTCTAGTCAACGTGTTTTAATCAGATAGAGTTGATCAGTGTGAAAGCATCGTTTCTAGTGTTGCATATACTGCTGGCCACAGGCTGAAAGGTTTCTGCATTAAACTGTCCAAGCTTGCTATACAACCTGTCATCATGAGTTGAAGTGCATCATTAAGCTTTTAGAATCAGTACAACCAGTGAAAATTGTCGTTCCATAACAGGAAGTTAAATTCGCCTTGCTCACAAATTTATTTGCCAAATGTGACGCACATGCAGGTTATTCACAATAAACAATATATTCCATGCTGCATAGTTAATTAAAATGAAGGACGTGAGTGTAGAGTAGAGTTTAGAAAGGATAAAATCCAATAAACGTTAGTAATTGTGATCCATCATTTAGTTTAATACATTGAGAATACGATATATGTTCACCCTAAAGAAACAACCATCCGTAGAACCATCCATATAAAACAGAGCGCATACAGCGTAAAAGTATGAGCCTCGTATCGTAATGATGGGGGAACATTACGCGATGTCAATCGAGGACCAACTGCATATCCGGTTCTAATGTGCATACGACACTTTATCAAACATTAACCACGTCAGCCCCGGCATTTCACTCAACAATTTCGATTATGTCCCGATTCATTTTTGAAGTCAACATTTCCAACGATAATCGCGTTCACTCAAAACAGGAATTCAATTGGCCAAACCCGTTTATTATTCACATGCCAATGAATAAAAACGCGCCTAACGTAGTGACGCAAATCTCGTCATCACAACACCGTTTTCAGTATGTCTTACCGATCGTCACTCCAATCTGCGTTGTCAATCGGTTTCGTGCCAACTGGTTCACTTCAAACGCTCAAATGGCTGCGCTCGTTTGATCGACCTTGATAAATTTAATATCGTCCATCTCCTGGTCCTGGGCTAACCGCTTTTATACAATTCTACCGAAACTGGAATTATTGCGGGTTTGCGGTTGTTGTCGTCAGTCATTTCGGCGTTTCGTGTTTTGCTTGAAGGTGGTGCCCCGCATATCATCAAAAATATCCACAAAAGGTTTTCTCAGCAACCTCAAACATTTAAGGGGAAAGTTTTATTCTCGCAGCTGTGTAATAAGATGAGCAATTTGGTATCGACCCACAAGCAGATATATTTTCTGTTTGAAAATGAAAATGTTGTCAATAGCAGCGGTTCAATCATCGATCAGACGAACTCTGTGCCATTTCAGTTTATTGGTTAGATGAGTGTTATGGCATCGCAACTGCTGTAAATTCAGGCGAACTAAGTTTGATTCGAACGTTTTCCACTGAATTTTATGAAGTTACTTGTAAAATAATAATATAATAAAAATCGATTAAGCGCCAAACTGTGCACTTAATTGCCGGATATTTGGACGCTAAAAGTGAACTATTTATGTGCTTGACCGTAATTTTGTTATCATCCGAAGATGATTTCATACTGTACTTGTCATCACTGCATGTGATATCCGAGTGGATGTCGAGCCTAGCTAAAACATTTTCTGCAAAGTTTGATCAGATTTTTCTATATTGTGTTCTCTACTGACAAAATAGTCTTGTTTAAATTGTTTAGAATTTGCAGATTCTAATTGTGTCAAGTCAGGTCTCAAATCCATGCGTAATTCCATTTGGGCTATTGTGATATTAATCTAATAGATAAAGATCCAAAAATGCATGCGTTATTTGTATTGGGATAGTGGTTTGTAAGTATTATTTTACACAGGTTTGAAGGAAATTATAATGTTAATGATTCAGAGTGCATGCATATAATTTCTTCTAAATCAGCCCCGTAGAAAAACGTCATGTTTTTTTCTCATCATATTTCTCAATCGAGCATTTATTTGAAAATGATACAAATTAATCGCTGAAAGTTTATCTGCTTCACATCAAATCCACTGCGCAATCCAGCTTCATAGAAATTACCCGAAGCTGCCAAGTAATGTGAGTTGTCTGGACTGTTAGAGTAAACCATTTGTGTATTTGCGATGCAAAGATCTACGTCGGTCAGGAGAACTATTGCGTCGAATCAAAAACGCTCCAAGATTACAACTCCAGTATGCAGAACCCAGAGAATACGAAGGAGCATATAAGGAAACTGTCGTTGCTTACGAAGGTGAAGAGATTGAGATTCAGTCCTACGGTGATTTTCGATGTTATGAAAATGAGAATCGCTAATTTTGTGTTGAATCATTTTCTCTGGTCAACAAATATTACCGGTACGGAGTGTTATGGTTTTATACAATGTGAGACATTAATATTCATAAATGAATTTACATTTTGTGGAGCAGAAGTATTTCATTGAAACCATCATAGTTTCATTTCTGTCTCCATTGTACGTTTGCTTTTAAATCATTTATTAATTTTGTTAGACGGAATAGGAGTTCGATTTACCTGCTTCGCCAAAGGTTTTCGCTACATCACTACGATGAGTGGTTATGAGAGTAGCGCTGATATGAATTTGTTTTCATGGGGACGAATTATAACATTTTAATACACTCTACCAAATCGCAAAATGGTTTCTTCATAACAAATAAATACCGTTTTATTTTTACTTACTTCTGTGCACGCTTCATCTTCCTCTGCGCAACTACGCGGTCTTTGTAAATCTCAAAGCACTAGTTAGAAGTAAATAATACTTGAAAAGGGAGATGACGCAATAAATCATCTAATCTCCACTCGAATTCACAGGGCAAAACCCAGACGAAGCGTTCAAACACCTGAATGAAAACCATCTCTCAACACCAATGCAATGCTGTCGGTTATGCTAATTTGATGTAATGCAAGCGAGAAACAATATGCTGAACAATGCAAAGAAAGTTGTGTGCAATCGGTTATAGTATTTTCTGGGTAACGTTTCACTTCTGACAAAGAAGCTTCGTCTGACCAAGGGTGGTAGTCAGGACAGGGAATATGATTAAGTAGTAGTCAAACCACCACCGCTTATTTGACCTTACCGCTAAACAGCCTATAATACGCCTACAGTGTGTCACGTCTCATGGAAATGACCAGGATCAGTGGTCCATTTTCCTCACAGTGTGTATCCAATTCAATCTGATACAAGTGAACATGGTCAAGGTCAGTTGACACAGCTGCCAACATACGTCAAAGTACATAACTAACATGTTAAGGCTATTTTTAAAGAAGAACAAAAATCTAATTAACTAGTAGGTATAAGGTGTATTAAAACTATTTACTTTCGCATCAGTGCCCAGCGCCAGATTGTGGAGCATTCTGCCCCATTCACCTTTGTGACCGCCAGTCGACCTGCCTTGGTAATTTCGACCGCCTCGCATGTAGACGTTCGTCATACGGTTTAATACAGCGTCTCAATATTGTCACATTGTCTAGATCTACGTTGTAGTCCACATCTAAAACATGTTCTGCCAAGGCGGAATCACGAATAAGGGTTTGATATTCCCTCGCATCCCGAGGTTTCCTCCGGACACGCTTTCGGTGTTCTTCGATTCTAGTGTGAATTTCCCTGGAAGTCTGCCCTATATAAACACCCGAACAGTCCATACAGTTGATTCTGTAGATGCTGTTCGTAACCTTAGATAAAGACCTCTTATCCTTGAAATGTATCAGACCCGAACGGATAGTTTTCCCTTTCTTATAAGTTACGCGTATGGCCGCCTGGTTCAAGATTCTACGTATCGCTTCAAATGTGCATTTTACATCCGGTATACAAACTGCATCCCGCCAATTTTTCTCCGATTTTTCGGATGCGTATTTAACCTTCAGCAATTGGCGTTTTACAAAACTTTTTGGATAACCGTGTTCTACGAGCATTTGGCTTGCTTCACGGTGCGCCTGTTTTCGCTCCCTTTCGTTGCTGCACATGTGTTCTATCTGGTTGAAAATGGAACAAGCTTTGGAATTAAAGACCTGTCTTGGATGAGCGGAAGTGTATAATAGTACAGCATCTGTATCAATAGGTTTCAGATAGACACGTTTTTATTTTCCCGTCTACTTTTTGTGCTAAACAGTCCAAAAAAGAAGGAGTGCCTGTGAAGGATTCCACTTCCTTTGTGACAGTAATACTTGGGTCTTTTTCATTTAAATATTTCAAGAAAGCCTCTAACTGATCTCGTTTGATGATAACAAATGTGTCATCGTCATAGCGCTACCAAAACTTTGGCTTGAACCATTCATTGTTAAGGGCTTTGTTCTCGAAATGCTCCATATACATGTTCGCAAGTACTGGAGATATCGGGGAACCCATTACCAACAATTTTTTCTTGTCTATTGAAGAAGAAGAAGAAAAATGGCTTGCTGATCAAATATGAAGTGGTTCATGCTTAGGCAGATCGATACACCGTTGATAATGTGCTGGACGCTCAAGTTTGTGCGATCTGACAAACTGGCATCAGGTTCCAAGGCCCGTCTAGCTAGTTGTAACGCACTTGTTGTATCGACGTTGGTGAACAAAGCGCTCACATCAAAATTAACCATTATTTCGTCGTCATTTATTGTTACCGACTTTAAGCGTGCTGCAAAGTCATATGCGTTTGTGATGAACGAGGCTGTATCGCCGCCTAAAGCTTTCAACAAATAAGCCAAATGTCTAGTTAACTCGTGATCCGATACCGCCGACGATAGGTCTAATAGGAATGACTTCTCTGTGTTTTAGGTAGGCCGTAGAACCTAGGAGTTAGAGTAGACTTCGGATACAGGTTATACCACAAGCCGTTTTTCCCAAAGTCTCCTTAACATCACGCAAATACCAAGAGACTACCGTTTTGCAATTATTCGTAACCTTTTTGATTTTACCATTAACTATCCGTTCATAAGGGCCCTCGGATAAATGTACCCCAACCTTGTCTAAATAGTCGCTTTTGTTCAAAATTACCGTTACTTTGCCTTTGTCAGCCTTAGTAATGGCTATATTTGTATCTTTTTTCAGCGTAAGAAGTGCTTGTCTTTCGTGTGAATCAAGGTTTGCATCGCCTTGTTCTTGGTTTTTAATGGCACCTGCGATACAGTTTCCTACCGCGTCTGCCTGTTCGTTGGGGAGTGCATTTAATGATCCCTCAATACAGGGGATAAGATCCTCAGCATTCATAAAGCTCTTACTTATGCAGAAATTTAAGCCCTTCTCCAACAATCTTTGTTCAGCTTGCGAAAGTTGTCGATTACATAAATTCAAAACACTAGAATACTGGTTGCTAGATAATGACTTATTAGATTTAACTGAAGAACGTTTATTATAAAACTCGAATAACTTGTTGAACTTACGGTTTTGTCTTTCTCCTATTCGCTCCGTTTGTGTGGTTAAAACCTCTGCGTGTTTTCCACAAATTTTGTGGAAATCCGCTCCGGAAAATTCAAAGCGCAGTTTCGACATCATTTTAGAATCTTTCGATCGAGCGGCCAATACGGTTTCATTGACCCGGTGGATCCTTTGTTTTAAAACACTTTAATGCACTCGCGGCAGCCTTTGTAGAATTGCGGTATTACCCGGAGGTTTTACCACCAGATCCCTTGGTATTACACCGCGCTGCTTGCAACGAAGGTTGAAGATGCGGTGGTTCACCCATCTGGCTTCATATTCCGATGTTCTCACCTACTCACTGGTCAATTTTTGAACACGGGGCTCGTAGGAGTCAGCAATCGATTGAAATATGTTTGTGACCGATCGTGTATTCATAATGCAAAGAAATTTGTGTGCAATCGGTTATAGTAGTTTTTGGGTAACGTTTCACTTCTGATAAAGAAGCTTCGTCTGACCAAGGTTGATAGTCAGGACAGGGAATATGATTAAGCAGTAGTCAACCCACCACCGCTTATTTGACCTTACCGCTAAACAGCCTATAGTACGCCTACAGTGTGTCTCGTCTCGTGGAAATGACCAGGATCAGTGGTCCATTTTCCTCACAGTGTGTATCCAAATCAATCTGATATAAGTGAACACGGTCAAGGTCAGTTGATACAGCTGCCAACATACGTAAAAGTACGAAATGAATCGGTTATAGTAAGTTTTTGGTAACGTTTCGCTTCTGAACACAGAAGTTTCGTCAGACCAAGGATGTCGGTACGAACAGTGTTCAGGTTTAAATGGCATTCTCTTGACCAATCCTGAGTTCTCTAAGCTAGACCGTGGAGATCAAGATAATTGATCACACCTCCTAATTGCTGTGTTCATCCTTAATTGTTTATTAATTGCACAGGTCAGCGTCTGCCGACACACTGCTTACGTAATCATTTGCGTATTAGGTGTGATGTTCGTTAATCCTTATCCGCTGCAAAACCGAACGCCAGATTGTTGAGATATCCGCCCCATCCACCTTGTTCACCACATTCGCCCCAGCCTTTGTTATTTCAACAGCCTCGGCGTGAAGTCTTCCCATATAAGATTTCACACCCCATCTTATCACTTTCACGTTATCAAGATCTACGCTTTCTAGCACGTGTTCAGCTAGGGCCGAATGCCGATTCAGTGATTGATATTCACTGGGATTGCAGGGTTGCTTTCCCATTCGTTTCCTGTGTTCGTTTACCATTGTGCAGAGTTCTCTAGACGTTTGCCCAATGTAAACACCCGCGCAACCCTTACAGTTGATTTGGTAGATGAAGTTCTTCGCACAACCTAAAGGGGTCTTATCTTTGAGATGCATTAACACGGAACGGAGAGTTCTACCTGCCTTATATGTTACTCTAATACATGCGCTATTCAAGATTCGACTTTTCCCGTTTTGACATACGGTAGAGATACCGTAGCTCGCCAAACTTTTTTCGTCTACAATGCTTTGGGATTTATAATGAATGTTTCGACAAGACTGATTTGGTAATCTTTTCTGTCTTTTCGAATGTGGCAGACACACTTATTTCGCAATAACGTGTAGTTGCACCAAGTTATTCCAGACGGATCGTCCAAGTATTTGGACCAGGCATTGTCACTCTTACACATCCCTTTTCCGAGTACTGCTTCTGAGAGGCTTTTTCGGACGCTGTTTGCTGGATATTATTTTCACCTTCGATGATAAGTCAATGATAATACGAAGTTGGCTGTAAAACGTTTCCCAGATTTCCTTAGCTGATTTGAGTTCAAGGAAATCCCATCGATTTACAGTAGTAAGAGCTCGAAGCAAGTCATAGTTCACAGTTGTATACGTTCGTTGAGTATTTCCTGCTGGTTCGTATTGATAAGTATAATCAAATGTCATGACAACATGATCACTCAATCAGAGTGGAGCTGTAAAGGAAACAGATTCTATCTTGAGTTCTTCGTTTGTAAGTATGAGGTCCAGGCTAGATGGGGTTTGTTCAGATCGAAATCGTGTTGGTTGTTGCACATGGTTGTAAAGAGGGGTGCAAGTCATTATTTCTTGAAGAAAGCTTTTGAATGAATCGTCACCTGTAATCTGTGTTGCAACGGTCGATACATTAAAATCACCGAGGAGGAGCGAATGTGAATATGTGAGCTTCAATGCAAAACGTATTGCATTAGAAAGAACAGTGTCAGCGGCAGATGATGAAGAAGGGGGTCGATAAATCAATGCTAAGAGGCACTTACGTTTATCATGTAAGTCAAAAGAGCAAAACAATGTATCTGGGACATCTAACTCGGGGGAGAGAAGTATAGTGCAGTTGATGCTTTCATGTAAGTAGAGGAGGACACCGCCACCTTTTGTTGCTCGATCTTTTCTGTAAATCATCATATGAGGGATTTTGAGTTCAGAGTCGTGTATAGAATTACACAACCAGGTTTCTGTCACTGCAATCAAATCCCAAGAAGCCACGGTCGCACGTGAATACAGTTCAGTGAACTTGCCCAGAAAGCTCTGAGCATTGGTGTAACAGCATGATAGAGATTTGATTTTAGTTGTAGATGAAGAGCTCATCGTAATGGATTCGCCGACCCAGAATTGGTCAGGTGCTCCACGTTTTTTGTCTCAGGTGCATTTGATTGCTTTGGTAGCGAAGCCATTTCAGGAACAATACTGTTCGTGCGTTTTATGTCGTATACAGCCGGAAAACGAATGTTAGGAGGTGCAAATTTTCGACATTGATACCACGCCTCGAGTATTCTATCCTTCATCTGATCTGTGCGGAATGATATTTTGAGAGGAGTAGGGTGATGCGTTTCTTTTTTCGGTATAAGGCGCATAACATGAGTCGTTATTATGTCATTTAAACCTAGGATCTCTTGTAAAAATCTCCATTCACTGCAATCGTGTTGCATACGTTTGCTGGATTCTACTTCGTTCGAAATGGGTACACCATGAACTATAACAGCTCTGCGATTCATAGCCTCTTTTGCTAGTTCCGGATTATTACGACGAATTTGCCGTTCTTCCCAAGGAACGTCCGGAAATATTCGCACAGTCGATTTGTTTACAACTAAGAGGGATGAGGCGAGCAACATATTTTCTACATCTTGGACGGACATGAGCACTACACGCAGTAACCTGGGTGTGTTCGCACGAGGTGAGTTCGGGGGTCTAAACAATCGCGTCAGCGACGCTGGTGAGGCAGTGATGTCTAAGCTTCTGCAAAGGTCATTCCATTGATTCCTGTCATCTGCTTCGCGTTGCTTTAGCGATGGCGAAGTTGATTCGACAAGATTACTACAAATTACCGTTAGGTCATCAATGTTTGTCTTTGGAGGAGTTTTAGTGTTCAAACTCTTCGGTCTAAGCCAGTGCACATCCTTCGATATTTCAGAACTTTCATTCACTTGACTGCAGGTCAGATTCGCAGATTCATCGGTCGTACCGAGCTGTTGGAAGGGGCCTTGGTCGATTTCTGAAGAAATCAGAGTTTCCGTAGTAGTTAGCGCTCCCCTGTAACTCTTGCGGTTAATGTGATTAGGGACTGCGTTTAGAACTGGTTTCAGCGCTTTCTGACACGCAATTGTTTGGAAAGACTCTATCGTGTTTTCAAGCCGTTTAAGGTTCGCCTCTACAGCTAACATGCGTCTTTCCATAATTGAATCAGAGTTTTCGGATCTTGATAAATCACTAGTTACTTTCAATCTGCATGGATTACATATATAGCAAATGCCTGGTAATTTCTCATTATTAATTAGAGTCACAGATTCAGGTGATAAATACTTTTCACAGTTCGCATGAATTGCAATTGAACACAAGTAACATTTAACTTCACGCGATCTGGGACTTACCAACTTTTGACAAAGTTTGCACTTCTTACAAACCTCGTCGTCAGGTCCGTTTAAGGTCACGTCGGGTCCGTTTAAGGTCACGTTGTCAGTCATCGTTACAATTTCGCGAGATCGAGTCGATACACTGAGCGAAGCGGTCGATTATCGATCGGTGTCTCTCGATGGAGTGCAAAAACGACTGGATGCGATGCAGTGCAATCCAACGGACAGTAAAATGGCGTACACTTTCACGTAAAGGCTGTTCTGTGAGATTTGATCCGACAGTGTTTAAATAACTGTCAATAAATACCAAATAGCGAGATCTTCTTGATGGTATCCGAGTTGTTGCGTTATTATGGATCGGAAGCGATGTTGCACGCGTATGCAATGTTGGGTAGAAACTGGAAGTTTTGATTTTGAGGAAGTTAAGACGAGTTCAATGATATAAGAACCGTCCAGATCCGTTGATAGAGCGAGCAATACGATCCAAAAATATGAGGGCACACATTTGTACGTCCACACCGTAGCCTGTATTTGATATTTCAATAATAAATAAATTTCTGTATCATGGGAAATCTTAAAGAAAATCACACATGTAAAGCATGCTAAACAGATTTATCTTACTTACGAGCAATATATGCCTAACATTGAATAACACATCTCAAACAAAAGATAATTTGCTTCAAAAGAATTCTTTTAGTTGCATGACGATGCTTTCGAAGCAAGAAAACATAACAGGAAATGATGCTTACATCAATGTAATGGAATATGTTTGTGACAGATCGGGGAATCATAATCATGAAAAAATAAAGTTTGTAATGTATCTGTGAGAGTAGTTTATTGGTAACGTTTCGCTTCTGACACAGAAACTTCGTCAGACCAAGGGTGTCAGTACGAACAGGGATCAAGCTTAAATTGCATTCACCTGACCAATCATAAGCTGGTTAAGAACTGCACAGTCCATGGTGGGTTCTGCGCTCGTTAAGAAGGACAGGCACGTTCAATATCAACTGACGCACCACCACCCCTACGTGCCGTATAATCCCTTAATAGTCTTGGCAGGTGTGAATGACATATGGTGACAGATTAGCGCAATTGCGTAATCGGTGCGCACACTAGGGGTTACGCACGTTAATGTTTATCCGCTGCAGGACCGGACGCCATATTGTGGAGATATCAGCCCCATCCACCTTATTGACAGCATTCTTACCAGCCTTTGTTATCTCAACCGCATCAGCGTGAAGTCGTTCCATGTATGGTTTTATTCCCCGCCTTATCACTCCTACGTTATCAAGATCTGCGCTGTGACTGGTGTCCAGCACATGTTTAGCTAGTGCTGAATCTCTTATCAGTGTTTGATATTCACTGGAATTGCGTGGCTGCTTACCGATGCGATTTTTGTGGTCACTTATCCTAGTACTGAGTTCTCTGGATGTTCGTCCGATATATACTCCCGAGCAACCCTTACCGTTGATTTTATATACGCAATTCGTCGCGCAGCCTGAAGGTGTTTTATCTTTGAGATGCGTTAATAAGAAACGGAGCGTTCTATCCATTTTATACGTTACTCGTATACCTGCGTTATTCAAGGTTCGACTTATCCCATTTGACGCTTCCTTAACGTAAGGTATAGAAACTGTTGCACGCCAAACTTTTTCCGTTTTGGGTGCTGGGTATTTAACCCGTTTCAGTTGGCGTTTAATTAGACTCTTAGAGTAACCATGATCAGCAGGTCGACGACTAACTTATTGATGGGCTCGTTTTTTATCGGTGGCATTGCTGCACAAGCGTTCAACTTTGTAGAACAGCGATTTGGCAAATGAATTAAATATTTCTTGGGGGTGCGCTGATGAGTACCGCAAGACCGCATCTGCGTCAATTTGTTTACGATAGACCGTATTGCTTATTTTACCATTTTGCTTTCGCGCGAGACAGTCCAAGAATGGAAGTGTCCCTTCTGTCGACTCAATCTCCTTTCTAACTTGGATTTTGGGATCTAGGTTGTTAAGGTAACTATGGAATGCTTCCAATCTTTCGCGTTTCATGATGACGAATGTATCATCGGCATAACGCCACCATATCTTTGGCCGAAGAGCTACATTTTTTAGAGCTAACTCTTCAAAGTACTCCATGTACATATCCGCTAACACTGGGGAAATAGGTGAACCCATCGCTAAACCTTCCTTTTGCTTATGTTCGAGCAGAGCTTTGTACCAGAAACTTGGAAAGCTGCCCTGATTAGTCCCATCTACAAGGGTGGTAAAAGAAATGATCCTTTAAACTATCGCCCGATAGCGTTATTACCAGTGCTATCCAAAGTAATGGAGTCCATAATAGCTGATGCCTTACGGAATCACTTTGAGATTAATAATTTAATCTCCGAGGCACAGCATGGATTCAGGAAAAAACTATCCTGTCTGACAAACTTGCTATTAGCAAAAGAATCTTGGTCTGAGCTACTGGATGCCGGCCACTCCGTGGACGTAATTTATATCGATTTCTCAAAAGCCTTCGATCGTGTGAATCACGAAATACTTTCGTCGAAACTACTCACCTACGGAGTACAGGGTAAACTCCATGCATGGATTAAAGAATGGTTGATATCTCGTGAGATGTACGTGAGAGTCAAAAACGAACTATCCGAGTCGATTAAAGTTGCCCGTGGTGTCCCACAAGGATCAGTCCTCGGACCGCTTTTGTTTTTAATATATATAAACGACTTGCCTACTGTATTACAGTCGTCCGTGCTTATTTTCGCTGATGACGCAAAGCTTTGGCGCAAGATAGACTCCACAGACGACACACAGAACCTGCAACGGGATCTCGATATGATTCACACTTGGTCCATAGACAACGAAATGCCCCTGAATGCTTCGAAATGCAGCCTATTGTCTCTCAACAGCAAGTCGAGCAAAGAATATTATCTTGGTCGCACTGTTATTAAACCCGCCTCCTCCGAAAAAGATTTAGGTGTGATTATCCAATCAGACTTAGGAAACTCAATGCAATGTCGACTGGCTGCCTGCAAAGCTGAAAACAACTTGGGTCTCCTTAAAAGAGTCCTAGGTTCGTTTGACCCCAATATTGCCTGCAAATTGATTTCAACGTACATCCGTCCTCATGTTGAATATGCTATACCGGCATGGGATCCTTGGTTGAAAAAAGATATTCTGCTATTAGAAACTCCACAGCGCAGAGCGACAAAACTCGTCCTGGGACTATCAAATTATCCATACGAAACGCGACTTAAATTATTGAATTTGCATTCGGCTGAATACAGACGGAAACGAGGAGCACTTATATTCATTTGGACAGTGCTTAATCAAACAAATCATCCTTGCGGTCATTTGTTTCATCTTTCCCATAACACACATCTGCGAGGTCACCAATTAAAACTTTACCAACAGCATAGCAGGTTGAACTGCCGCAAATATGCATTTTCCGTTCGCAATGTGCAACTGTGGAACAGTTTACCTACTCATGTGGTACAATCTGGAACTGTTGAAGTTTTCAAAAAATCACTAGATATCCACATGGAAAAGTATGTTTTTTTGTGTTTGACAATAATCTAACAATATTTTGATATTTTTACCATCCGACCCGATGTACATTTTTGTGGGTCTTGTAAAGCATAGCTTTTTACCTGCATATAATCTATGAATAAATCTATGAATATGAATAACTGTCCGTTAAACAAGAAGTGGTTCATATTCAGACAAATCGCTATACCGATAATGATTTGCTGTACACTCAAGTTTGTACGATCTGTCAATGTCGCGTCTGAATTAAGTGCATTTTTAGCTAATTCTAGAGCGCTCGTGGTGTCCACGTTCGTGAACAAGGCGCTTACATCGAAGCTAACCATCATTTCATCCTCGTCTAGCGTTATTGTACTCAAACGACGAACGAAATCAAAAGAGTTCTTAATGAAAGAATCCCTGTTCCCTACTAGCGGTTTCAAAAAATGAGCAAGATGCTTCGCTAATTCGTGTGTTGGGGATCCAATGCCATCCACGATAGGTCGCAGAGGGACGCCCACCTTATGTATCTTCGGGAGCCCGTCGTACCGAGCTGTTGGAAGGGACCTTGGTCGATTTCTGGAGAAATCAGCGTTTCCGTAGTAGTTAGCGCTTCCCTGTAACTCTTGCGGTTAATATGGTTAGGGACTGCGTTTAGAACTGGTCTCAGCAATTGTTTGGAAAGATTCTATCGTGTTTTCAAGCCGTTTAAGGTTCGCCTCTACAGCTAACATGCGTCTTTCCATCATTGAATCAGAGTTTTCGGATCTTGATAAATCACTAGTTACTTTCATTCTGCATGGATTACATATATAGCAAATGCCTGGTAATTTCTCATTATTAATTAGAGTCACAGATTCAGGTGATAAATACTTTTCACAGTTCGCATGAATTGCAATTGAACACAAGTAACATTTAACTTGACGCGATCTGGGACTTACCAACTTTTGACAAAGTTTGCACTTCTTACAAGCCTCGTCGTCAGGTCCGTTTAAGGTCACGTCGGGTCCGTTTAATGTCACGTTGTCAGTCATCCTTACAATTTCGCGAGATCGAGTCGATACACTGAGCGAAGCGGCCGATTATCGATCGGTGTCTCTCGATGGAGTACAAAAACAACTGGATGCGATGCAGTGCAATCCAACGGACAGTAAAATGGCGTACACTTTCACGTAAAGGCTGTTCTGTGAGATTTGATCCGACAGTGTTTAAATAACTGTCAATAAATACCAAACAGCGAGATCTTCTTGATGGTATCCGTGTTGTTGTGTTATTATGGATTGGAAGCAATGTTGCACGCGTATGCAATGTTGGGTAGAAACTGGGAGTTTTGATTTTCAAGAATTCACGTTTCTCCGACTTGAAAATAGCATATTCTGAACGAGGAAGTTAAGACGAGTTCAATGACATAAGAACCGTTAGGTCCGTCAATAGAGCGAGCAATAAGATCCAAAAATATGGGAGCACACATTTGTACGTCCACACCGTAGCCTGTATTTAATATTTCAATAATAAATAAATTTCTGTATCATGGGAAATCTTAAAGAAAATCACACATGTAAAGCATGCTAAACAGATTTATCTTACTTACGAGCAATATATGCCTAACATTGAATAACACATCTCAAACAAAATGTAATTTGCTTCAAACGAATTCTTTTAGTTGCATGACGATGCTTTCGAAGCAAGAAAACATAACAGGAAATGATGCTTACATCAATGTAATTGAATATGTTTGTGACAGATCGGGGAATCATAATCATGAAAAAATAAAGTTTGTAATATATCTGTGACAGTAGTTTATTGGTAACGTTTCGCTTCTGACACAGAAACTTCGTCAGACCAAGGGTGTCAGTACGAACAGAGATCAAGCTTAAATTGCATTCACCTGACCAATCATAAGCTGGTTAAGAACTGGACACAGTCCATGGTGGGTTCTGCGCTCGTTAAGAATGACAGGCGCGTTCAATATCAACTGACGCACCACCACCCCTACGTGCCGTATAATCTCTTAATAGTCTTGGCAGGTGTGAATGACATCTGCTGACAGGTTAGCGCGGTTGCGTAATCGGTGCGCACACTAGGGGTTACGCACGTTAATGTTTATCCGCTGCAGGACCGGACGCCAGATTGTGGAGATATCAGCCCCATCCACCTTATTGACAGCATTCTTACCAGCCTTTGTTATCTCAACCGCATCAGCGTGAAGTCGTTCCATGTATGGTTTTATTCCCCGCATTATCACTTCTACGTTATCAAGATCTGCGCTGTGACCGGTGTCCAGCACATGTTCAGCTAGTGTTGAATCTCTTATCAGAGTTTGATATTCACTGGAATTGCGTGGCTGCTTACCGATGCGATTTTTGTGTTCACTTATCCTAGTACCGAGTTTTCTGGATGTTCCTCAGATATATACTCTCGAGCAACACTTACAGTTGATTTTATATATGCAATTCGTCGCGCAGCCCGAAGGTGTTTTATCCGTGAGATGCGTTAATAAGAACGAAGCGTTCTATCCCTTTTATACGTTACTCGTATACCTGCGTTATTCAAGATTCGACTTATCCCATTTGACGCTTCCTTAACGTAAGGTATAGAAACTGTTGCACGCCAAACTTTTTCCGTTTTGGGTGCTGGGTATTTAACCCGTTTCAGAAGGCGTTTAATTAGGCTCTTAGGGTAACCATGATCAGCAAGTCGACGACTAACTTCTTGATGGGCTCGCTTTTTATCGGTGGCATCGCTGCACAAGCGTTCAACTTTGTAGAACAGCGATTTCGCAACTGAATGAAAAACATTTTTGGGGGTGCGCTGATGAGTACCGCAAGACCACATCTGTGTCGATTGGCTACGATAGACCGTATTGCTTATTTTACCATTCTGCTTTCGCGCGAGACAATCCAAGAATGGAAGTGTCCCTTCTGTTGACTCAATCTTCTTTGTAACTTTGATTTTGGGATCCAAGTTGTGAAGGTAACTATGGAATGCTTCCAATCTGTCGCGTTTAATGTTGACGAATGTATCATCGACATAACGACACTATATCTTTGGCCGAAGAGCTACATTTTTAGAGCTACCTCTTCAAAGTGCTCCATGTGCATATCCGCTAACACTGGGGAAATAGGCGAACCCATCGCTAAACCTTCCTTTTGCTTATATAACTGTCCGTTAAACAAGAAGTGGTTCATATTCAGACAAATCGCTATACCGCTAATGATTTGCTGTACACTCAAGTTTGTACGATCTGTCAATGTCGCGTTTGAATTAAGTGCATTTTTTGCTAATTCTAGAGCGCTCGTGGTGTCCACGTTCGTGAACAAGGCGCTTCTATCGAAGCTAACCATCATTTCATCCTCGTCGATCGTTATTGTACTCAAACGACGAACGAAATCAAAAGAGTTCTTAATGAAAGATTCCCTGTTCCCTATTAGCTGTTTCAAAAAATGAGCAAGATGCTTCGCTAATTCGTGTGTTGGGGATCCAATGCCATCCACGATAGGTCGCAGAGGGACGCCCACCTTATGTATCTTCGGGAGCCCGTCGTACCGAGCTGTTGGAAGGGACCTTGGTCGATTTCTGGAGGAATCAGCGTTTCCGTAGTAGTTAGCGCTTCCCTGTAACTCTTGCGGTTAATGTGGTTAGGGACTGCGTTTAGAACTGATTTCAGCGTTTTCTGACACGCAATTGTTTGGAAAGATTCTATCGTGTTTTCAAGCCGTTTGAGGTTCGCCTCTACAGCTAACTTACGTCTTTCCATAATTGAATCAAAGTTTTCGGATCTTGATAAATCACTAGTTACTTTCAATCTGCATGGATTACATATATAGCAAATGCCTGGTAATTTCTCATTATAAAATAGAGTCACAGATTCAGGTGATAAATACTTTTCTCAGTTCGCATGAATTGCAATTGAACAAAAGTAACATTTAACTTGACGCGATCTGGGACTTACCAACTTTTGACAAAGTTTGCACTTCTTACAAGCCTCGTCGTCAGGTCCGTTTAAGGTCACGTCGGGTCCGTTTAATGTCACGTTGTCAGTCATCCTTACAATTTCGCGAGATCGAGTCGATACACTGAGCGAAGCGGCCGATTATCGATCGGTGTCTCTCGATGGAGTACAAAAACAACTGGATGCGATGCAGTGCAATCCAACGGACAGTAAAATGGCGTACACTTTCACGTAAAGGCTGTTCTGTGAGATTTGATCCGACAGTGTTTAAATAACTGTCAATAAATACCAAACAGCGAGATCTTCTTGATGGTGTCCGTGTTGTTGTGTTATTATGGATTGGAAGCAATGTTGCACGCGTATGCAATGTTGGGTAGAAACTGGGAGTTTTGATTTTCAAGAATTCACATTTCTCCGACTTGAAAATAGCATATTCTGAATGAGGAAGTTAAGACGAGCTCAATTATTTAATAACCGTCCATATCCGTTAATAGTGCGAGCAATTAGAACCAAAAATATGAGAGCACACATTTGTACGTCCACACCGTAGCCTGTATTTGATATTTTAATAATAAATAAATTTCTGTATCATGGGAAATGCTAAAGAAAATCACACATGTAAAGCATGCTAAACAGATTTATCTTACTTACGAGCAAAATATGCCTAACATTGAATAACACATCTGAAACAAAATGTAATTTGCTTCAAACGAATTCTTTTAGTTGCATGACGATGCTTTCGAAGCAAGAAAACATAACAGGAAATGAGGCTTACATCAGTAGCATAAATCGAATACGCTCCAGTGAGTTGAAATCCAGTTATCTTTGCGCCGCGTTGACCTGCATCTGAAAAATTCGCTTTTTCTTTGGAAAAGGAGTTAATTTCATCTTCTTGCTCAAAATGACCTTTTCCAATGCAAATTTTAGCCGGAGATTCCTTGTTTGGAAAGGTTTTGAGATCAATCTGTATGAAAACAATTTTCACAGTATGTCAGCAATGTCATGTGATGGATAGCTGAAACAGTGTGGTCATAATGACCAAATCTAGATCAACTATGCAGTCTGCATCAGAGAATAATAACTAGTAGGTTGAATATAGCATTGTGTGAATCTACAAAACAATTCATACATCTGCAGCATCGAGGCAGCCACATAAACTCAAGTACGCTATATACCTATTGAAAATCAAAAAGCCTATCAGAAGCAGTTTACAAGGATTATGGTTTGAACCTAACTCCAAATGTTGGGATTTTTCACAAAATTTAATTAATTGCAATATGTTCAAGGTGGATTGGTTAGCCAGAATGAAATGAGGTTTGTATGAAATCAGTAATCAGAATAAAGTTTCGTTTCGTCTGATTAATGGTAGTACCCGTTACAGGGAATATGACTATATAACATACCGTCCACCAGCTCTGTTTAGGTCTTGCATTAAAAAATCCAAAACGGATAATGGGGCTCACTAAACAGTTCAAAACCTGAAATTTACGAGATCAAACTAGACAATATTTCAAAGGTAACCTTGGATCATCTCTCATGGGACCATAGAGTACAACTTAAATAAATTTGAATCGGAAACATGAGGTCGGTGAAATTCGTGCAAAATGTAAGCAAAAATTCTTCAATCGAAATGGCCCTATGAAAATTTTTATATTTACTGCATATTTATTATGACAATATGCGAATAATCAATGATCATTAATGTAATGATAAAATTCATATAAGTCTTTAAGGATATTGTTGCATTAAGCATATGCCTTTACGGGTAAACGATTGCGCACACCAAGTGATTTCGGGAAAACATAGGGTGGAACCCTTAAAGAAATTAGAATTTATTCAAGGAACAATAAAGTTAGCTATTAAAAGACCCATGAGCGAGAATGACATATTTGGCAACTAGAAAGAAAAACCAATTAACCCATACTAATGTTTCATATTTCCCAAATTGTTTATCATTTGAGATGAATTTTCAGCACCATGTTTCGTAATTTCTCATTAACAGGAATAATTTGAGGCATGTTTTGGTGTATGGTTTAGAACGGTCACAAATTTATCAGATTAACTAATTAATTGCTTTTCTGTTTACCGAAAATATTTGATGACCAAAATTGATAGTTCCAATAGCTTTTTTGTGAGATGACGATAGAAGTTAAGAACAGGAATCTTTCTTCCGGTTTTCGGGCTTATCCGTTTCGGTTGTTGCATCCCAGAAAGGCCTTAATTCATCAGGTATCGTCAAATGAATCTGTAGTAGTTTCCGGTAGATCACAGCTATTGAATATTCAGTATTGCTATATACTTGCATGCAATGGTTGATCTACGGTAATGCTAAATTCAGCGCAAAATCTTACTCCTTCGCCATCATCAGTACTTTTTATTCAATAAAGATTGACAAAGAAGAAACAAATTGCATACAACCCTTTTGAAAAAAATCACAAATTGCGCCTACTTCACAATCGCCGATAAAAACAAAATCTGAGCTGGTTTCACATAGCATATAGTAATTAAAATGTTCGAAATTCTTGAGATGCAATGATTTTGTTCCGCAAATCAAACAAAAATTGATTGTGCGAGTAGATCATCATGATAGCGTTGGCAGTCATTCCAGTGACACTGATAGCTTACCGATACCCAGTCCTTAGTCGGCGTCTTTCTGATATCTAATTAACCAACAGCAGCAATCCTCTTCGTCAAAATGTGACATAATTTTGGTGAACATCAGCAATCACGAAAAAATGAACTTACTTGAATCATTTATGTGATAAAATTGCAGCATGCTTTTTCCTTGCAACTGGCAAATACTTCGTCTTCAATGCAATGACAGATTGCGCAAAATTCAACTTTCGCGTTTTTGATGGGGAATTATTTGCCAGCTGCATAAAAGGTCTGGAACAATACGATGAAAGAGAAAAAAGAATGCAAATTTCTGCGTTTTAATATCATCAAAGTAGACAATATGCGAATAATGAATAATAAATAATCATTAGGGTAATGCTAAAATTGAAACAAGTCTTTAAGGCTATTGTTGCATTAAACGTATGTCTTTACGGGTAAACTATTATCTACAGCATATATATATATATATTCGGATTCGCCACCATCCAGTAGCTAACACCAGTATTCTTTCGATAATTTCAAGTTCACAAGAAATCGTATTCTCCTGAAACTATGCTGTGCTTCATTGCTTAATTTAATGAGTTTATAGCGATTCCAGAAAGCATCCAGTATGAACCGCGACATTAATTATGATAGAACTAGTGATGAAGTTATCGGACGACAGTTTAATGGACATTTGCATTCGACGACCTCGTAGATCGGACTAATCAGTACAATTTTCCAAGTTTTCGGCACGAAGCTCTGTTCAAACATGATCTTGTACACGTCAGATGTCGGTAATGTCACTTCTGAAGATGGATTATGCAAAAGATTGGGGTATAAAAACTCTATCCAGGGTGAACCTGTTTCTTCATTGTTTTTCCACCTTGTGAAGAATTAGCAGGCTGCGACTATTAGATTTCAGAAACTGTCCATGTGTCAACAATTTGGCGCTAGCGAGTAGACGAGAACTTCGATTCGCATTGCACCATCCGTCTACACAAATACT
>JACCGJ010008971.1:0-91495 GCA_013407085.1 Atriophallophorus winterbourni
TTACAAACATAAATCTTGAATCTTGATACTTGAAGCTATACGGAAGAACCTATGGACCAGTGCACACTCTTTGGTTTACACCGTCTGAACGCTGAACCGTGATTGACGTTCGTATTGTGGAACATTCGGAAAACACGAAGATCTTTCTGATCGGTGAACCTTCACGAATTCCGTGTGTGGCTATCGATGATCCGTTTACTATTCACTCATCTCGCTACACCAGATCGGGCAGCTGCCTAATGTGAGTTCATTGTATGGTTTTTTCTTTCATTTTGATATAATGCATCCATTGATTTAAAAAGTTAAGTTTGCTTAAAGTAAACGCGATAATTGTGGAGGATGATTTATAAAAAAATATTTTATTTAGTATATGTTTTATTCAAAAATGAGAATTCAGTTTTTCATGGTCCATCAAATGGACCTGTAATTCACATTCTTGATAATTTATGGTACATAGCTCGGTATGGTGCTGAAACAATTGAAGTTCTTTATATTCATATTGTTTATTTCAAAAGGTGATATTTCCGGATTTTCACACGGAGCAAGGTGGAAGTCAGCTGACTGTGAACAGCGCAACAATTGAACAGACAGGCACATATACATGTCAATATTCGAATATGTTCAGTCAACAATTTACTGCGAATGTTGTACGTGAGTGTTACTAAATAACTATCACTTCAAATGAGATTTTGGCACTTGCAGTGCTGTGAAAATGAAACTTATTATACTACACATATTTGATGATATTTGTAAATGCCCGGTTGTGTTATGTAGCAGCACCAATTATCTCGTGCATCAGAGAATAAATGTTCCACCTTAAGAAATCATAAATAGCATCATAGAAACAACGTGGCCGGTTAGATTTATAAATGCGGAATTAGATGCTTAAACTGGAATACAGAGGATGTTTAGTGCACAAAGACTGATGATCATCTTTCATGCGTTATGAGAATAGATTAAGAGCCTTCAAAATTTCCGAAATACTTGCAGCCCAAATGGTTTCGAAATAATGAACGTGTAGCTTATTTATATCGATCATGCCATTCATAAAATGTTAGTTGATGAAACAAAGTGCAACCAGATCATATTCTTACTTTCAACAAATTTGCATCAGTCAGAATTTTATGAGGGGCAATGAAACTCATTATGTGGAGTGTGATGTCCTGTCATACAATATTTCATTGGATTTTATTCTAAATTCAGGTCGACCCATATTCAGCCAAACGCCCGGCGCTCAATATTTTGTTATTGGGCACGAAACGAATGTAATTTGTGAAGCAAATGAAATTACTGGTTCAAATATGACACGAATTTGAATCATTGAACATCGGTAAGTTTCGTTCATAAAATGTTTCAAATTATTCGAAACTTCATAAACAAAAAAAGCTTTTTGTGTGTTTTATCAAAAAGGAATTGACTCTAATCAATGAAAATTAGTATTGCCAAGGCAGAGTTGCACTTTGTTTATTGTCTCAATCGTGTCAAGAAATTTCAAAGCAAATTTATCCTTTCTCATGAAATTAATTATGGGAAATAATTTCGAGAAAATATATCCATATTTTGCATTGGAGAAGAGATATTTTTAAAGAATATATATGCTGTTATGTTATATATTATAGGAACAAACGTATTGAAATAGACATTGCGACACTATCTTAGAAATATAAATTTTAAGTCTTTTGTATTCAACAGCAGCATAGATCTTCGACTAGTGACATATTTAAAGAATATATGTGGGCAGTTGTGTCATATGTTATAGGAAAAATGCATTTAAATAGAAATTGTGATCCTGTCTTAGGAATATGTATTTGAATTCTTTTGTATTCAGAAGCAAATTCACAGAGTGGTGAAAAATGGAATATTTTACACTTTTCAAGGATCAATGAACCTGATCTTACTGTCTCCAACTGATGACGGCAAACTACCAGAAACAGTAGTGGTGATTAAGCGATGGGGATCTGAGCAACGCAATACATTCTGACACTGTCGTGTAATATTGGTCTTACTATATGCGGGAAGAATTCCAATGACTTGATACCTTTAGGAAGTAAAACATACTAGATAAATTTAGTATTCTAACATCTACAGATGTATCTGACTCACTATCCTCATGGCCTGTATAGCATTTGATAGAAAATTATCAAACCAGTTTCAACATGCATCATTATTCATTTTAAACTCCTAGCTATATACTAAGGTATTCCATATAAAATTTTCTAATTATCAACGACCGCATATTAAAACAGATTTGACTGTTTCAATTTATTAGTTTTTAAATAATCCACACTCATTGTATTTTCCGTCGTGATGGTTTGTTCTACAGAATCAAAAGTGATTCAATTCGGTGAATGGAATATTCGTTTTAATTGTAAAATTTCTATTGTTCTGTTTACTCGTGACTAGCACCGGCTTCTATTAATTCACACTGTCGAGAACCCTGGTGCACAAATTAATCACTGTACTCAAAAATATCTCTTGAATGTGCTAATCAACATTTTGTGTTCTCAAGCCGGGTGGTTAATAGAAACCTCGACATCACATCTGTATTCACACACTATACGATGTTATCAACCATTAGTGGTTGGACCAGTTGCAATAATAAATTCTTGAATAATTCTATTCTAACGTCGATTTGATTTGATTTATCTGTTCGACTCATCTATTGGTGATGAACATTTGCGTTTCAGCCAAGGTGTAACCGTTATTATTCTACTTCATGTTAATAGTTTGTCTCCAACAAAACTTATCATAATTTGGTCCAACAAGTGCAACTTGTTTTCCATGATTCAATTATTTTTTTCAGCGAATGAGGATCCTGATCCTGCTTACTCATTCCAGATGATTGCTAGAAGCCAGCAGCCTGCACTGGGGTGTGTGTAAACGAAATGTATGCAAAGTGAGCAATCGTGTTAAAGATAATGTTTTTAATTCGTATATGGATGTGTTTGGGGATATGGAATTTACCAAGTTGTTCATATCAACATAAAACAACATTGGCCAACATGTTCAATGTTTTTTATTCTTTTTCTATTATAATCCCATGCGAATCCTGATCCTACTGTCCCGACCTTAAGGATGCATAAAGCATGAAACCGGTGCTGTGAACGCGTGTGATGGGAATTCATGTAAATCAGAATTTTGGTTCATGATCATGGGTTTAAAACCCTACACGTGTTTTGGTTGACAATGTTGGTCGTATTAACCTATTACAACATTGCTAACCATGCAAAACCAGTTTACAATGACTACACTGTTTCAAGCGCAAACGAATATTGATCCAACTAAATGCGTGTAGACAACACGAAACAGCTGTTTTGCAACCGTGTAATGTAAGTGTATACAAATGATCACTGCTCCTCAAGCTCTTGAATTCCACAGGGGCTACGTGTATTTGGGTACGTGTGCTTGAACATGTTGATCGTATTATCCTTATACATTTGTGACATAAAAGCGCAACGTTTTTACCATTCTTGCAATGCAGCGAGCGCATGTGTTTTCTGATCATACTGGAATCACAGGATGAGCGCAAAGTGGAGGAATGAGTTAGAGTGTTGACTGTATAACGAAATTCTTCGCAAAATAACATTTGTGTTGAAGAGCGTGGATGTAATGAATAGCTCTTTGTTTTTTGTACAAGTGATTGAATGGTTTGGTCGTGCTAACCTTGTCCGACAGGGCAACTTGTTTACCATTCTTTCATGAATCAACGGCTGATCTTACAGTCTCAACATGGAGATTGAAAAGCGGATTGACAGAGCAGCTATAATTTTGTCCCGATTGAACTCTCGTGATTCAGTTAACTGCAAGGTGACTGTAAAGAAAAAGAAGATGGTATACAGCGAGCGTACTAAATGCTTTACTATACGGCAGGTAAATTTGTACCACCTACGCAAGACACGAATAGTAGCTTTCCATCTACGTATTAGTCGTATCTTGATCATATCGTGGATGTATAAAAAGACATGCTAAAGTGTTTTAAAAAACTAGTCTGAAGAGCACATTCACCATACTAAGCCATCTGCGGTGGCTTGGCTACTTCTACATAATTGAAAGTGTTCGTACTCCAAAAAATCTACTCAAGGTGAGTTGAAGTCGGGAAATCGACGGTTGGACAGATCGAACTTGCGGTACACAGGCATTTGTGAAACAATTATGGAATCTCTTGTCATTGTCCCGCGTGCTGAAAATAAATTGATCTTGACCGATCACATTTGATTTGTTGTGTGCAAGCTGGAGAGGAGCAGATGCAGCTCTTTGCTGCAGAAAGTATATCACACCGTCGGCATGCAACTGTCGCCGAACAATCGAGTTCAGCTTATCGTTGCGATTTCTATGAGAGAGATTGTTCCTCTCGAATCGGACTGTTCAGTCATTCGAAAAGCTGTAGAAAATGAAAAAATCATTCGATTATATTGTACATCAATGGTCGACATCGACCGAAGTAGCCATCAACAACAAAATCATAATCTTCAAGTGTTTGGGTACATGTGATTTAATAGTGAACATTATCCAACAGTGGCACACAAACGCAACTTGTTTTCCATTTTCCCACTGCTTCAAGACCATGTGGTCTTAGTTGTACTGTACCTACCATATGACTGCAAACAGCACCAATTTGATCCTGAGTTAGGTGTGATTTTAATGCATGCAAATGAAACATTTTGTTCATCTTCATGGGTTTAAATTCTATTTACATATTTTATGCACATTTTATTCGAAAGACTGGTCCTGCCAACCTTATCAAACAGTAACATCGAAGCGCATCTTGTTTTTCATTCCTACATTGTTTTAATCGCATGCGTATCCTGATTTTACTGTCCTAACCTACCGAGTTCAGCGACCCACGGTGTTTCGGTGTGTGTCTGATGAAAATGCATTCAAACGAGCATTTTTATGATCACTAGTATAAGGCATATGAACATGTGTTTGACGTCCAATTCAAATAATTTGATCTCAATAAAAATTGCACAATATTTGACTTACCTGAACAAATTGGTATTTTGTGCGATGCATTCAAAATTACTATGCAGTGCAAGTGAATTATTTGTAATCCGGATCTATAAGATACCATCAATAATCTTTATTCCTGACGGAACCTTGAAAGTTTGAACTACGCTCGCAGAGAGGATTGTGAATTTTGTGTTAGGAAAATCATATTTTATGCAGTTCATTCAATCCAAGCAGAATAAGAGGCATATTTGGCCAATCCTTATTCGTCATGTTCCACAAGCATGACTGTGATTTTAAAGTAAAATGTTTTCTGCGTTAGTATTTTCAGTCTTGTTCGCTTGACTAAGAATCACCCTGTTATTCTGAGTTTTGAACAGCGTGGTTCGTTGCAACAGTGGAATTCAAGTTTCACTTTGTTTACGACTTATCCAGTGTTTACAGGCTCACTGAATCTAATCTTATCGTCTTCAACTGATGACCGCAAACTATCCACAAAAGTGCTGTGGTGTGTATATGCGGGGATGTTAGCAACACCATACTTTGTTATCTATTATTTTTGTCGTATTCAGCAAGCAGTTCTAGTAATACCGATGAGTGCATCAGATCGATTAAAATTAACGCTTGAGCCGATAAGTAAAATATATCGATTTTTTAATGAGCATTTTGATCATAGATTACATTCCTCGGTTCATTGTTAAGCTTGCTGCACCACGTCTTTTGAATGAAACCGGTTTGGCCGGAGTGCAGTTGTGGAACAAAGCGATGTTTATCTAGCAGGCTACAGCATGCCGAGAATCAATACAACATTATTGCATAACTGAATGTAATTAAATTATTTGAAAATATTCGAGACCGATCAGAAGTCAATAATCATGAAAATAAAGTTTGCAATGAATCGGTTGTAGTAAGTTTTTGGTAACGTTTCGCTTCTGAACACAGAAGCTTCGTCAGACCAAGGGTGTCGGTACGAACAGTGTTCAGGTTTAAATGGATTTCTTTTTACCAATCCTGAGTTCATTAAGCTAGACAGGGGAGATCAAGATAATTGATCACACATCTCAATTACTGTGTTCATCCCTAATTGTTTAATAATTGTACAGGTCAGCGTATGCCGACACACTGCTTACGTAATCATGTGCGTATTAGGTGTGATGTTCGTTAATCCTTATCCGCTGCAAAACCGAACGCCAGATTGTTGAGATATCCGCCCCATCCACCTTGTTCACCGCATTCGCCCCAGCCTATTTTATTTCAATCGCTTCGGCATGAAGTCTTTCCATACAAGATTTCACACCCCGTCTTATCACTTTCACGTTATCAAGATCTACGATGTGTCCAGTGTCTAGCACGTGTTCAGCTAGGGCCGAATCCCGAATCAGTGATTGATATTCACTGGGATTTCGGGGTCGCTTTCCCACTCGTTTCCTGTGTTCGTTTACAATAGTGCAGAGTTCTCTAGACGTTTGCTCAATGTAAACACCCGCGCAACCCTTGCAGTTAATTTTGTAGATGCAGTTCGTCGCAAAAACTCAAGGATTCTTATCTTTGAGATGCATTAATACGGAGCGGAGAGTTCTACCTGCCATAAACTCCAGGATTCAACGATTTATGGTTACAAAAGATGAATTGAAAAGATAAATATAATCAAATCAACGTGAGTATAGAATTATTCAGGAATGCCTAATTGCAACTGGTCCAACAGCTAATGGCAGAATTCACCGGATGGCGTGTAAATACATACATGCACTGTTAATTAGCACATTCAAGAGAGACATTCGAGTCCAGTGATTACATTGTGCACCGCTGTGATCGAAATGTGAATAAATGGATGACGTTGGTACTTACGAGTAAACATAAAAATAGATATATAAACCAATTTCACCATTACTGAATTAAGTGATTTTCGATTGTGTAAATCAAACCACCATAATGGAAAATGCTATGGGCGTGAAGTAGTTCACAAAATAATAAATTGGAACATTTAAAGCTGTTTTTATTATGCATTCGTTCAGAATTAGAAAATTTGACAAGAAAATATAGATTGCTAGGAATTTAAAATGAATATATTTAAAACTCAAATCGCTTCATAATGAAGGATGATCATACTGGTTTGATAATGTTATTTAAAATACTTTACAGGCCTTGATGAAATATATACGTTGAGTCAGAAACATTTGGTGATGATGACGGAAGGTAAAAATTCTTAAAGTACTTCCCACATATACGAAGACGTAAATTAAATGATAGTGTAAGCATTTAATTTTGGTGCTCATATCCGGCACCACATACAGACCACAACCTTTGCTAGCTGTTTGCCGTCATCAGGTGTAGACAGTAAGATCAGGTGCAGTCTGCCTTGAAATAGTCTAAGAAATGTTCAATTTTCCATCACTTCCTCTTTGAATACGCTGCTGAATACAAAAGAATTAAAATTCATATTCCTTTAGATATTGTTGCAATTTCTATTTCAATACATTTGTTCCCATCAACATACATATATTATTTAAAAATGTCTCTATTCGAAGACAAAATATGGATATAATTTCTCGAATTTATTTCCCAGAATCAATTTCGCGAGTAAGGTGAAATTTGCTCGGACACGTCGCGTGACACACTAGAGAGAATCAACATAGTGTATCTCTGTGTTGACAATACTAGTTTTCGTTGATTAGGGTCAAAACGTTTTTTGACAAAACACATACAAATCTTTTTGTTTATGAGGGTTCGAAAAATGTGAAACATTTTATCAACATAACTTACCGATCCTTTACGATTCAAATTCTCGCCATTTTTAAACCAGCTAATTTTTGCCGATGGAAGAGTCACAATTTCATTTGCTTCAAAAATTCTATTCGTTTCGTGTCCGATAACGAAATGTTGCGCGCTTGGCGTTTTGCTGAATATGGGTCTAATTTAATTTTCAATGAAATCATTAGATCACACATGTAAGCCTTTGAATAATAGATGCATTTTCGTGAGCGGTAAACTTCGTGCTTTAGGTAACAAGCGTGAACACATAAGTCGCAACGAATGACGAATCGGTGACCATAATGTTTGACCATCACAAGCAGATATTTTTGCTAAAGTAGATATCCAATGAGAGGACATCAGGCTCAAAGAGTGAGAGCATTTCCCGCTCAAACTGATGCAATTCTGTTGATTTACTTTGTCTGCATGCTCACATTGGGATCTCGTCTAAGAATTTGAAAGCCGTCTCAACAACACAGCAATTTTACATGACGAACATAAACTATCTTTATAAACAAAATGCGCATTTCATGCACTTCCGCTAGATGCACAACCATAGACCGGATCCGTGTGGTTTAAACCTATCATGAAAGGACAATAGGAACATGGTCTGCATGCGCTTGTTTTCATATTAACGCAATCAATATAAATAAGATATTTTATTCATTATTTATAAACCATTCCGGCTAGAAGTATTTCGGAAATCTTAGAGCCTCTAATTCTATTCTTATAACGCATGAACGCTGATCAGTATTTTCTTTGTTCTGAAAACAGTGTTGCAGTTTAAGCATGAACTTCCTCATTTATGTTTCTAACCAGTTACGTTGTTTCTATTTTGCTATCCATGATTTCTCGATGGAAACGTTTATTCTCTGATGACTGAAATAATTTGTTATACTTCACAACCCAACCAAACAAAAAACAAACCACAACACCTCATTTTATTTGGTAGTTATTTAATAAAACTCACCTTCAACATTTACAGTAAATTGTTGACTCAACATATTCGAATATTGGCATGCATATGTGCCTGCGTGTTCAATTTTTGCGCTGTTCACAAACAGCAGACTTCCACCGTGCTCCGTTTGAAAATCCGGAAACATCAGGAAACTCGAATAGGTTCACTGATCAGTCAGGTCTTCGTGTTTCCCGATTGTTCTACAATACGAACGTCAATCACGGTTCAGCGACCAGGCGGTGTGAACCGAACAGTGTGCACTGGTCCATCGATTCTTCTGGATAGCTTGGGATTGCTAATTACGCATTGCAATGACGGTTGGGCAGTTGGCGCTCCAGGTATATTCATAATAATTGCATGGCCTTTCATGAACAAATTTATAAAGACAATTTTTGAAATTAATTTCTGGAAACATTCCATAACATTGTATGCTAGTACCCGAGTCACTCATTGTATTGACAAAAGCTCGCCTCTGAAATTTATCTAGATGGAAAATATCTTTTGGGAGCCTTGGTGTGATTCACATTGTATAAACGGTTGTATAAAGGACTTAATTGTTAGCGCAAACGAAGACTTTAAAAATTCGCAGCTAGCAATTTTTATTCCGTTTCACATTGTAGATCACGTTTTAAACTAACATATACCTTCTGTCTAAATATTGAGACGACAATTTTCAGCGAGGCATACCGCTTAATCGGTAATCTTTTTAATGTCTTTTCAAAGAATGCGACCAATTTTAAATAGTACTTTTGGTACCCGAATGCACCTGCGTTCGAGATCGCTTGATCCAGGTGTATATAGTTGCTACACAATGAGTAGATTATGAAACGCAGTAACCATGGTGATGTCATTATGAACATTTTAGTCGAGTCTCGAGAAAGTTATACAACATCGGTGTCCAAGCCTTTGCTGTATAATCTATGTCTAGGTGTTGGTATATATGGAATACATTTTCAATGAGTTTTCGAAAACTGTCCAACAGTTCGTCTCGCACTGACGATTGATGTTACAAGTAGCAAAGGTCGAAAAAAATAAATTTACATAGAAAACGAGTTTTGGTTCGAAAAACAATCAAGTAATGGCATTATTAATGCGAGATGTAGTACGTTCGTAGCACACGAGATTAGTTACATCTAACGATGATTTTGTACGTAATTTCGCATTTCATAATCACAAGTGCAACAAAAAAATATTTTTGGAGATGAATGCAGTGGCTAAAAAAGGAAAAAAATGTTAAAAATGTATGCATCCCCTGTGCATCACGGACTTCGGGCACATTAGGCACTCTAATACCGTTACCTCAAAAATTGCTAACTCGCGGACACTCAAAAGGCATCAAAATAGTATAAGAAGGAAAAAAACCAAATGTACTCTTCCGTCCCTCCCGAATGACGCCATGTTTGATATATAAATACCAAATAAATTCATTTAAACGTATTCTGCATACTTCAGAAGTTATCAAACTGAAAATTAAATGTCTGGGGATTACGTGTCTGGGGATTTAGTATCAGTAAGCATATCAGCGTGATTTACGAATTTAATTCTTTTATAAACGTCGTGCAGAGATTAGGTTCATTAATTTATCAAACTACTTAAGCCTGCGCTCTCGTAGTTCATCTAATTTTTCGTAGCATCGTTTCATTTATGAATATGGCGTTTTATTCATTTTAAAATAGTAAAATAACGTTGAAAAAGATTTATTAATGATAAATTGCATGTATCCTATTCCAGAACAAGCAACAAACATGGAAAAGAAGATCACATTCAGCCCAGTTCAATATCATTAATTAACCATAATGGAAAAGTTTATCATTATTAGTGTTTGGATGCGAAATCTAATGTCGCCGATTCTGACTATTATTTGGAAATATCGGTAGGTGATTACATTATCCAATCACAATTATCTTGAATATTGGTCAAATTATAATGTTACTTTCATGAGAGCAATAAGACCAACCTATGAGATGTAACACTTAGAAATATAATATTAATCGTTCCATGCACCCGAAAACGGAACTTTTTTGAACATTCAAAGTAATTCATAAAATAAACTTAACCTCATAACAAATTATGAGGTTTATAAATCATTTGAGGAATGAAGAATGCATTCGAGACAATTTGATTGCGAGCAACGTTGTGTCACTGTTGAGGCTGAGTTTAAAGGTTCGCCTATTTCCAATTCGTGTACTACTCTATTCTTAGTGGGTTGTATATTAAAGAATGCATAATACCTTTTACCACTAGGCTAAAGTTATGTTTTCAAAACCTGGTTTTTTGCTGCACTGATCAGAATTTTTAAGATATTATTGTAAACGTATGGAAATGGTAAACAATAAATAAAATCGCATTAGATGTCGCTTTTAACTAGTGTCCGAATAGTTTGAATTGATATAATACCTAAACGTTTTGATGATAACATTAACGCGTGTATTTATTTCCGATATTCGAATTGTGCTGAGATATCACCTCAGCCAATAACAATCAATTAGTGCTGAAAAATTGCTTCGTAGGAATCAATATATCGTTATACTTGAAGTGATACGCCACCATGTTATTATTATGCATATCATTGTTTCTACCGCTGTACACACATTCAAATACACTAATTTCTTGTGCATAGTTAGAAAATGACACCACAAAGTCCTATCATTCAACATAAGAAGTTGATGTTTTGAGTGTCGCCTGCATTTTATAAAAATATTTCAAATTTGTTTTTGTAATACTTAACTCTTCACGCATGTTGTTATTTGAAACACAATTTAATGTAAATGATCCTAATGTCATCATTTGTTTGCCAGACACTAGCGATCCTCTACTCAGTATAAAATATATTTTGTCATATTTGTGAGATTGTGATTGGTTCGTATTTTTAAACAATAAAACTCGATTATTTGAGTGTGAAACTTAACATTTACACATATTGAGAATGTCTTTCAGCGTCATTCTTTGAAATACCATCGAAAAACATGATTGTAGTGGTTTTGCATTATTTAAAAAAATATACATTTTAAATGCAATTCTTGCTTTGACTATTTACGAGACATTTAAACATATGTTTCTGGTTGAATATCACTACTTCTCCTTTCACTTGCCTAACATAAATACACTATTGAGAGAGAGCATTATTAACCACAGAGAACTCTCCTGATCATAGTTGATTACACCTCATCTCATTACGTCTAAACATATCTGACAATTTCCTTACAGAAACAACCCACGCGATTCAAGTTTGATGATCAATGGAACGCTCACTTTGCTCACATCAAATGAGTTTCGTATAAAAAGTTGTCAAACGAAAGAAATTGAATGCAGCTGCAAATTTTAGCATCGATTTTACCTTGTTGGTGATCATTGCTGTGGGGATAGTGGGCGTAATATTCAGGAAGCAAATTTAATTCGCATTCGTGAAATTCAAACGAAATACAATATGAAAAGTTTACACGCACAAAATAGTGAACTTGAGTAACCAGTTTGAATATTTAATTTTGCGATTTCCCATGCTGAGCATTTGCGAACCTATTGGCTACGCCGCATTCGCTGACATTTTTCAAATACAAATGATTTAATCGTATTGTTATTATTATAAAATAACTCGGAGCGTAATTGAATAGCACTTCATCCAATAACTATAATTATACTAAGAACTAAAAAGCTTATTTGACCATCAGAATAACCGCGCTCTTAATGAATGATATTAGATATCTTTACCAATTATATTTATGTGATCAGCTTCAAACATTTATCTAGTGTGAACATAGGAAATGTGGTTGTTGTTGTTGGCCTTCTTCGGTTGATGTCGACCATGGATGTACATCACAATCGCATGAATTTTATGTTTAACAGCTTATTGAATGACTAAACATTCCGGTTCGTGAGGAACAATCTCTCCTGCAGCGCTTTCAACGATAGTCAGAAATTTGTTATAGGGCGTTCGTTATACGTCGGCGGCGCGATCTGCGTTCAGCAGCTAAGAGATGTATCTGCTCCTCGGCAGCTTGCAGGCGACGCTTTTCACAATGCCTCCACAGAGAGCGTTAAAAAGCAAGTTTTTTCCAGCTCGCGGGGTCAATGCCAAGAGCTTTCATAACAATTTTGCAAACATCTTTTTACCACAAGTGCGGTCTGCCCATTGGTCGACTTCCTAATTGCAACTTACCATAGAGTAGATCTTTTGGAATACGAAAATCTTCCATTCTATAGACATGACCAAGCCACCGCAGGCGGCACTGACGTAATAGGTTGAACATGCTCTGTAGACCAGCTTCTGAAAGCACTTCTGCATTAGTCACTAGTCGTTTTAGGCACTAACATAGCATATAGAACATTTTGTAAAAGTATGACGAGTTTTTAGTGATCATTCAAAAATCCAGTTTATCTGAACGTGAGCTTGTCAGGGGTAACATTGCTGACTTTAAAAACGTAGATATATTTCAGCGTGCACTCAGAACTTATAAGAAGGCAGCGAAAATCGCAAAACGGGGATAAAGAAATCAAAAGAACCATATAAATAGAGCAGAAATCTTTAATGTATTGCATACCCACATCATCCGGCTAATCGTGATTTAACTAAGAGTTATGTTATCAATTAAGATATTGTTTAATCCCAAGTCAGCATAGATTGTAAGATGACGAAAACAATGCTAATTTTGAAACTTCGTAAATCATTGTTCTACGCCTTGCGTAGATTGTTAAATATTAGTTAGACTTTCCAGCAACATACTGATTAAAATTGATTCGAGCGGAACATTGTTAGCTCATTAGAAATTCAGCGCAATGTCAATTGAAATATTTGAACTTCTAAATTCTAAATTCATACAAACAAACGCGACATAATTTGTACTTGCATTTCATGCACAAGAACCCGAAGAATTTATCTCAATTACTAAATTATTAAAACAATATGAAAACTAGAGTATTCGCCTTGAAAGTTCGGCATGGTTTTATCGAATTCCGAAAAGACATCGCTGATCCAGTTACAGAAATTTATACCGGAGTAACTGTGTCCGAATTCACTTTCCCTTCCCAGAAATATATCATTTAATTCGATAGATCTAGTGCAGAAATAGCATTGATTACTCTGAGGGTTCTGGAGAGGCATTAGTCTTATTTTGTGCCTGATATACTTTAAAAAGAATTATCAACCTCAAGGGACGGTTTCACTTCGGTTCGTTTCGTCTCATTATGGACACATGTACACCTGATTCAAACCAATGCTGCTCAAGCTCGTACATCAAAACTCAATAATGATTTTTGCTTCAAGACTGGTCATATAAAAGATTGTCTAAGCTGCTGCAATTTTTTCAGAATGTACCATAAACTGATCGCCAAAGACGAATGCGGTTGATGATAATTTAACCAAGGGAAATATGAGTCACTTTTATTGTTGCATACAATTTCTTTCTACAGTTTCCCATCACCTAGATAATGAATATATAGAGAGTTAAACGATTATTATCAATATACAAATATCGAAAAATGATGATTGGGAGGATTTGCGATTTATTACCTATTTATACGTCTTCAAGCAGGTCACCTGTGATTGCTTTTTTGGCGGGAGAGTGGAATTGTTGTGTGATATTAATGGGGACCCAAATCCAACAGTCAATTGGATCGAGGATGGTACACAATCTGGCATGAGTAACAAAAAACAGATGCAGGTGAAAAAATAAAATTTGTAATGAATCTGTGAGAGTAGATTATTGGTAACATTTCGCTTCTGACACAGAAGCTTCGGTAGACCAAGGGTCTCAGTATGAACAGAGATCAAGCTTAAATTGCATTCACCTGACCAATCATAAGCTGATTAAGAACTGCACAGTCCATGGAGGGTTCTGCGCTCGTTAAGAAAGACAGTCGCGGTCAATATCAACTGACGCACCACCACTCATACGTGCCGTATAATCCCTTAATTGTTTTAGTCTTGGCAGGTGTGAATAACATTTGCTGACAGATTAGCGCGATTGCGTAATCGGTGGGCTCACTAGGGATTACGCACGTAAATGTTTATCCGCTGCAGGACCGGACGCCAGATTGTGGAGGTATCAGCCCCATTCACCTTATTGACAGCATCTTTACCAGCCTTTGTTATCTCAAACGGCTAGGCGTGAAGTCCCCGCCTTATCACTTCTACATTATCAAGATCTACGATTTGACCGGTGTCCAGCACATGTTCAGCTAATGCTGAAACTCTTATCGGTGTTTGATATTCAGTGGAATTGTGGCTGCTAACCGATTCGATTTTTGTGTTCACTTATCCTAGTACTGAGTTCTCTGGATGTTTGTCCGACATATACTCCCGAGCAACCTTACATTTAATTTTATATACGCAATTCATCGAGCAGCCTGAAGGCGTTTTATCCTTGAGATGCGTTAATAAAAAAAGGAGAGTTCTGCCCCTTTTAAACGTTACTCGTATACCTGTGTTATTCAAGATTCGACTTAGGCCCTTAGACGCTTCCTTAACGTAAGGTGTTTAAACTGTTGCACGCCAAACATTTTCCGTTTTGGGCGCCGGGTATTTAACGTGTTCCAGTTGGCGTTTAATTAGGCTTTTAGGGTAACCATGATCAGCAAGTCGAAGACTAACTTCTTGATAGGCTCGCTTTTTATCGGTGGCATCGCTGCACAAGCGTACAACTTTGTAGAACAGCGATTTCGCAAACGAATTAAATATTTTTGGTGGTGCGCTGATGAGTTCTGCAAGACCGCATCTGTGTCGATTGCCTAACCATAGACCGTAGTGCTTATTTCACCATTCTGCTTTCGCGCGAGACATTAAAACCATACATGGAATGAATACTCTTGTTTTCATATTGTTTTAATAATTTAGTAATTGAGATAAAATCTTCGGGTTTTTGTGCATGAAATGAAAGTACAAATTATGTCGCGTTTGTTTTTATGAATTAAAAATTTTGAAGTTCAAATATTTCAATTGAAATTGAGCTGAATTTTTAATGAGATAACAATATTCCGCTCGAAAGCAATTTCAATCAGTTTGTTGCTGGAAAGTCCAACTAATATTTAACATTCTACGCAAGGCGTAGAACCATGATTTACCAAGTTTTAAAATTAGCATTATTTCGGCATCTTACAGTCTATGCTGACTTGGGAAATAACAATATCCTAATTAATAACATAACTCTTAGTTAAATCTCGATTAGCCGGATGATGTGGGTATGCAATACACTGAAGATTCCAGCTCTATTTCTATGGTTCTTTTCATTTCTTTATCCCCGCTTCGCGATTTCCGCTGCCTCCTTATAAGATCTGAGTGCACGCTGAAATATCTCTACGTTTTTAATGTCAGCAATGTTACCCCTGACAAGCTCACGTTTAGATAAAGCTGGATTTTTGAATGATCACTAAAAACTCGTCTTTGTTTTACAAAATTTTCTATATGCTATGTTATTGCTTAAAACGACTAGTGACTAATGCAATTTAAGCTTGATCTCTGTTCGTAATGACACCCTTGGTCTGACAAAGCTTCTGTGTCAGTAACGAAACGTTACCAATAAACTACTCTCACAGATTTATTATAAACTTTATTTTTTTCATGATTATGCCATTCATGCCATTTATAGATCGTATAACTCGCTGCTGATTTCATCTGCCGGTGAAGCATCTAGTAAACACGCGCCATATATCATCAAGTTACCCTTCAGTGTCACGTTGCAGATTCTTCCTGAGAGTTCTGACAAGACCAGATGGCAGCTGCCCAGCTAATAAATCAATCTCCGTGTTTTACGAGAATCTATCCACAACTTTTAATCCAAGCTTTGTGAAAATATTTATTAGTTCAAGTTGGCAATGTTTAACAGTCGTTCTCCTTCTTCGGTGGATGTAAACCATGGATGTACATCACAATCGCATGTATTTTCATGTTCCACAGCATTTTGATTGACTAAACAGTCCGATTCGGGAGGAACAATCTCTCCCACAGCGCCTGAAACGATAGGCAGAACTCTGTTATAGGTCATCAGTTGCACGCCTAGAGCGTGATCTGTTTTCAGCAGCCAAAAGCTGTATATGCTCCTACCCGGCTTGCAGACGAAACTTTCCACAATGCCTCCAATGTGAGCGGTCAAAAAGAAAGTTCTTTCAAACTCGCGGGGAGAATGCGAAGAGCTTTCATATCTCTTTTATTTACGTCTTTGTAACACAAGTGCGGTCTGACCAATGGTGGACTTCCTGATTGCAACTCGCCATAGAGTAGATTTTTCGGAATACGAGCATTTTTACATTCTGTAGACATGACGGAGTTCCCGCCGGAGTCGCTGTTGTTGTAGGGTGTACAAGCTCTGTAGATCAGCTTTTGAAAGCACTTTAGAATTAATTGCTTTTTCCATCCACTATATGTTCAAAATACGTCGGATGCTTCGTAGATGGAAAGCATTCAGTTTTCGTTCGTGTCTTGTGTGTGTGTATTCCACGTTTTACTGCCGTATGGTAAATCACTTAAAACTCACGTGCTGTATACCATCATGTTTTTATTTGCAGTCAACTTTCGAATAAACCGTAAACACTAGAGTTCAATCGAGAACAAATGACAGCTGCTCTGAAAATCCGCTTATCAATGGCTGAACCAAGATGTGTGAAATGATGTACTGGTTCAAGCAGACAGTTTCCAACAATGATGGAGGCGATACAATCCTTAGACCACAGACTGTCGCCTTGATCATGCTGATTGTTGGCCGAAAGTCTTTCATGTCGACCAAAAACATTCACTTAGCGACTGGAGATTCTATTTTGAGTGAGCAAAAAAGGCCGGATCCTCGTCAAGAATAAGGTCACGAATAAACACATCCGGTACAATGGTTTGTGATCCTGACCTGACCAGGTTGAAAACATGCTATCTCTTCGTGTTCGTAGGTAAATGCTTTCTGTTTAACAGTACCGTTACCAAATACTTTGGTCTTGCTCATACTGATTAACAACCTAACGTTTTGCAAGCCAACGAAAATCATTCCTTTAGATACAGGAGCTGCTATCGGTAGTGAGCAATAATGGTAGCATTGCAGCAAACTGCAGTCCACAGATTAGCACACCGAGTAACTTGCTTTGTGCCCTTCGTTATTTCTAATTTAACATCCTCCAAAAATTCGCATGCTTAACTAAACACCTTATAATCTCGTGGTAAACGACAGTTTCTGCAGCAGGGCAACGAATATACACAACAGCGTGGGAGCAAGAACATTAAGGTTCTTAGCCATTTAGAACTGCAACGCTTAACATTTACGGAGTCCTTTATTTCAGATGAAATAAAATTAACGATTTCAAGCAATCTCGGAAGTAGCCTACAGGATGAAGCCATTTCTAAAGATGGTTAATGCTGGTACGTTCGTATGAATTCGATAAATCAATAAAAAAGGAAGAATTACCTAATATGCAAACATCGTTTAATCAACTAAATAACGGGCGCGGTAAGTGACGAAAGAACTATTGAATTTTTTCACTCGTTGTATAAAGGACGAGATGTTGAAACATCGAACGGAGTGACTGTGACCAATAGACCAATGCATCCCCAGAACCCATTATACATAACGTGAAATTTAACTTATTTTATATATAGATGCTAATTTCAGTCGAATACTCGTCTACATATTACCTAGCAGTCTGCTAGAACTTATTTTGATCGTGTTTTTATATAAACCACTGGTACGTGCATTTTTGAGACATCAGGATTCAAGATTCAAGAGTGTATAATATCAAAAGCGTAGTGTTTTACAATACCATAAATCGATCGAAGTTACACACCTTGATGCTGCTTGGTCTTGATCGGTTGATATTTCCGCTAGGTTACATTGGTCTAGATGCGGTGCTAATAGCAAATGCGAATAGAGTGTAACGTTATCAAATATTTCTCGAACATCATGGTTCACTGTTGTCTAGCCCTGCAAACCAGGCAGACGTATAAATCAACACGGTAAAGATTCAAATTATTAAAGTGACCAAATCCGAGGTCAGTGATGAGACGCAATATGCATTCACTTTGGGAACTAGCAATACATGTACCAGTGATTGCCTTGGGAATTACTGTCTTTTTCTGAAAGGCACACACATCTCGAGGCGATTTCTTACATTTCTGATTCATTGGCTCTGAATTGAATTCATTTTGATGTATAAAAGATGTGAACAATTTCGACTTTATTGTCGTAGTATATAATGATATATTTCATAATGATGAATTCGATTGTCTAGAAAATCTATAACTAACCTCGTGGCCGACCTTGTCGCTATCAATCTTATAATGAACAGTTTATCGAGACAACAATCTCAGATTAATAAAGAAAAACAATTGCACGAAATCTGATTTTATTGCGATTGCATATTTAACACAACAAAATAATTTCACGTAAACAGACGGCGATTGAATCGACGGAAGGAATCTACACATGTGAATGAAGAAGCACACATGGATTGGCCAAAAGAAAAATCCAACTCTTGTTGACCGATGCTCAGGGTCCTTATCTAATCGCCCGCAGCGTTGTAGGCCAGTGGAGGAATCATCCGAAAGTTGTCGTAAACGGAATCCTCAAATTAGCCGTATTTTCATAAGGTGGATACGAAGTACACTGCGCAAAACCTTTTGGTTTAATTGCAACAAATGTCCGGTGAACGCTCATTAGCAGCTAAATTTGACACGTTATTCTTAAAAAACACTGGAAAGTGAATGCAAATGGGAATTTTAGTTCGCAATCATGGGTTTAACTCTAATCTACATTATAGAATGTGTTTCCTATAAAGCTCCACTCCGATTGAGTGATCATCTTGTCATAACATTTGATTATATTTATCAATACGAAGCAGTAGTAAGTATATCAACGAACGTATAAAACTGTAAACTATGACTTGCTTCGAGCTGTTACTAGTGCAAATCGAGGGGATTTCCTTGAACTCACATCAGCTAAGGAAATCTTGGAAACATTTTACATCCAACTGCGTGTTATCATTGATTTATCATCGACCGTGAAAACAATATGCAGCAAACAGCGTCCAAATTAGCCTCTCATAAGCAGTACACGGAAATGGATGTGTAAGCGTGACAATGCCTGGTACAAATACGTGGAAGATCAGCCTGGGCTAACTTGCTGCAATTATAACTTATTGCGAAATAAGTGTTTCTACATCATTCGAAAAGACAAAATTATTACCAAATCAGTCCAGTCAAAATATTCGTTACGAATCCCAAAGCATTGTAAAAATACGTCAACGACCTACGGAATGTTAAAATGGGAATACCGCCACTGCCATCTGCTACTGGCATAGTGATATCATTTAAAAATTGTGCAAACGTTTTCCGAGAACAATTTGCATCAGTAATCTCACAAGTGTCGACCCGTTGACAGTCCCTAAACTGTGAGTGCTGCAGCCTGCCAATTCTTCACGGGGTGGAATCCCCTCCAACGTTGTTCAAACAAAATTAATGACGATGAAGAAACATGTTCACACGGTATATATAATATACACCCAAACATTTTGTATAATCTGTCTTCCGAATGGCCAATACCGACATCTGACGTGTTCACGATGATGTTCGAGCAGATATTTGTGCCAGAAACTTTGAAAACACCCTTGATTAGTTACATCTAGCAATATGGCGAGCGATAAAATCTATTAAACTATCGTCTGATAGCTTTATTACCAGTGCTATCGGAAGTAATGGAGTCCATCATAGCTGATGCCTTTTGGAATCACTTTGAGAATAATAATTTAATCTCCGAGGCGCAGCATGGATTCAGGAAAATACGATCATGCCTGACAAACTTGCTATTAGCAAATCAAGCTTGGTCTGACCGATGCCGACAACTTCGTGGATGTGATTTATATAGATCTCTCGATAGCTTTCGATCCTGTCAATCACGAAATACTTTCGTCAAAGATACTCACCTAAGGAGTACAGGCTAAACTCAAAGCATGTATTAAAGAATGGTTGATATCCCGTGAAGTGTAAGTGATAGTCAAAAATGTACTATGCGAGACGATTACAGTTACCCGTGGTGTCCACAAGGATCAGTCCTCGCAAAGCGTTTGTTTTTAATACATGTAAACGACGTTCCTACTGTAGTGCAGTCGTCGATGCTAATTTTCGCTGATGATGCATTTTTTGGCGGAAGATAGACTCCAAAGCCGACACGGAGAAACTGCAACGGGATCTCGACTTCATTTACAACTGGTCCCTAGACAACGAAATGTCACTGAATGCTTCGAATTGCAGCGTGCAGTCGCACAACAGCAAGTTGTGCATATAATATTATCTAGGTCGTACTGTTATTAAACCCGCCTCCTCCGGAAAAGATTTAGGCCTAATTATCCAATATTTTTTAGGAAAATCAATGCAATGTCGACCCGCTGCGAGCAAAGCTGAAAGCAACTTGGGTCTCCATAGAAAATTCCGAAATTCGTTTGACCCGAACATTGTCTGCAAATTGATTTCAACGTACATCCGTCCTCATACCGAATGTGCTATACCGGCATTGGATCCTCGGTAGAAAATAGATACACAGCTATTGGAAACTCCACGACGCAGAGCAACAAAACAAAACCTGAGATTTTCTAATTATCCATACGAAATTAGACTTGAAACATTGAATTTGCATTCGGTTCAATATAGACCAAACGATGAGCTCTAATATTCATTTGGACAGTGCCTAATCAAACAAATCACCCTTGCAGTATTATGTTTCATCTTTCCCATAGCACATCTGCGTGGTCAACAATCCAATATTTTCCAAGAGCATAGCAGGTTGAACTGTCGCAAATAGCCATTTTCTGTTCGGAATGTGCAATTGTAAAACAGTTTACATACACATCTGGTACAATCAGGAACCATTGACGTTTTCAAGAAATCACAAGATGTCCACATGGACAAGTATGCTTTTCACCTTTGACAAAAATCTCTTACAATATTTTGATTTTTAAGAATCCGAACTGACGTACAATTTTGTGGGTCCTGTAAATCATAGCTTTATACCAGCATGTCATCGTTGAATAAATCCTTGAATGTGATTGGACAGGTTGATCGTACCAAGCCTAGCCAACATGGGCGTACCAGCGCAAAGTTTTAACCATTCTTTCACTGTGTTGGGCGAATGCAGATCCTGATCGCCCTGTCCTAGCACTAATGGTTGAAACAGATTAAAACCAGTGGTGGAATGCGTCTGGTGAAAATACACGCAAATATGCATTCAAGAACACTGAAAATAGATTCACCCTATCGGCCGACCAACATATATTGGTTAAATTAGGAATGCACCGTTGGATTTTGTTTGAAGTTTCCAATCATATATCAGCATTTGTTCGTTATGGTGCACGAGTTCACTGCCATTCCCCAAGTTTGCACGTTGATTGTAAGGATGGGCTCGCATGACATAATTGTTTGAACAAAATAAGTGAGGTCAACACCTTTTCACGTGATTAAAGATTTTCATGTCTGAATCGATACTTTCGATAGAGTTTAGCGTATGTTACTATATACTTTCAAACAACACACCTCGTAATCCTGTTATTTTGTTGACAGCCGTTCGTAACGTAACAAGTAAGACTTAATTCTGTTTTTCGACTTGGTGTGCAATTGTCACTTGAAAATTTGGTGAGAATGAAATCTTCATTCGCTCATGATGTACATCCACGGTGGACATCAATCAAATAAGCACAACATTAACAACAAGTCACAGTGACGTATATTTGTTGCATGACAAAAATATATAACCACGGATTCGTCAGCGAAATACATTTGTTTGGATTTACCCTGCGTTTACCTGGCTTGCTTCTCAACGCAATATTTCGCTACGTGACATTGATTTTTGTTTTAGTTGAAGTTTTGAAGTTAATTTTATTTTTTTCACAGTTTCTTAATGTTGTATTTTAGGGCATATAGTGAAATATCGAAAAGCATATTGTTCGTAATTATTATTTTTTCTCAAAATGGGGATTTTTAATCAAAGGTCCTTTAAACAGCTTATGCGATTGATTTGTGCGTTATTGCATAAGTTTTATTACGTAATAAGCTGTGGATTAGCAAATAGCAATTTAAAAAATATCATTTTATCCTAAAACACGAGGATTCGCTAAACTGTGTAAATTTTGTTTTGTATTTCAATTAGACTGACCTGAAGTAATGGTGATCTCCAACGCCATGGCGAGAAGTCGATTTTCTTCGTTCATGAATTGATACACTTCGACAAACTTGCTGTCAATGTGGTCAATCGAACATGAGTGAATTTCTTCTTGGTTTTGCAGGGCTGGAGTCCTGTAAAATCAAAAAAATGCTACATCATCGCTTTTCCAATATGTAATTCTAAATTTTTAAAATCTTGTATTTTCAATTCCATTAACGATAGTCGAAGCACCGTTAATAACGGTAATAAACGATCTATACTAATCAGCATTATATCACCTTTTTTAATAATCGCATTTATATATTATTAATAAATATTATTATTTTATAAAACGTTAGCACTCCAACAAAATATCGGCGTTATTTTTTAAATTATATATTGCAGATACATCCAAAAATGGCTGTATTGCATTGATTTCAGGATATAGCAAAGTAGAAAATCAGGATCGAACCCAAAAATCTTTTAACCCAACAGCAGAAAGGCGTTTTAATGTCAGGTTACAGCTACACGTAACTGATGTTCGGCAACAACTATGAACTCATTCAGGTGTGCTTCGGACTTTCTTTTCAAACGTCATATACTACTCAATGATAGATTCCGTTTTGGAACAAAAATACTTAAATTCACCCAACAATGCGTTCTTTTGAATGCATGATGTAATTCAGACCTTTCAAAAAATACATATCGAATTGAAAGAGATTCCATTGGGCGGGAAAAAACAGGTACCTTATCTAGGATTTTGTGCCAGAAATGAAGGGCTGCAAACAAATGATTCACTTTATTCTAGGCGAAAGTTCGCTCATATTTCGGAAAACTGGAATGCATTAGTGAGTAAGGCTAATTATGTGTTTCTCACATCTCCCACACTTAAGCATTACTTTGGTCATCCATAAGCGCCCTGAGAGCTTGATCGAGAATCACTCTGTTATTCTGTGTTTGCGCATCGTGGTTCGTTGTACGAACCCTATGTAACTGTGACATTCAAGTATAACTTTTTTAATCTCACAATGTTGATTTCATTATCATGGTTGATGTGGCAATAGCTCAAGTTATATTTCGAAATATACGGAAATATGAATACGGAAAATTAACGATGGAAACATGTCGTACCATGTGGTTTGACTGTCCCTAATAGTTGTTGAAAAATTTTATATATTCTATGTACCGCATCACCTTGTGGTTTTTACACATTGATTTTTCTATCATTAATAAACTTCTGTGATCTGAGTATGTCGTTTGGAAACGATTGCCCCGCCGAATGTCTTCTTAACCATAATGCTATAATCAAACATTATAATATAACTGATGACATAACACATTATATCTAACTGCATTTGTAAATATATTATAATGGTTCAATGTCATGTACGAGAAACTATTTATTTGTAAGGCCTCAGGACTTACTTACAGGATTCCTGGCCTGCAAAACCAAGGATCTTGGAAATCAGACCCTTCGCTTCTGTTGCCGAGGCTGTCTTTAATGTACTTATTCTAACCTCATCGGGAGGATTTCAACTCCGTATTCACTAAGGATTTTTTCGAAGTCTGTGATAGCACTTGTTACGAAAATTAGTTCATCGCCTTTATAATTTGGTGACCGGGGTGTTAATAAGATAGGCACAAAAACACAGTCAATACCTCCTATCTTTTCTGCCATAATTTTCACTGTTTTTATTCGCGCTGTTGTTTATCAGTTACCATCGTATTGGCGTCCTCTAGAACGCCAAAAAAGATTAGACTGCGCTTTATACGTACACCGTTGAGTCCTTTTATTTCCCACCAGGTTATGATGGGGATGATTCAATTTTTGCATTCCGGAAACTCATATAGCAATTAGGGTTTTAAAATCACAGTTTCCACGAGAATGATATGGAATCCTTATCAATGTTGAAAGTTATTTTCAGTAAACGTGGTTCGCCGCTTAAATGGCGAACCAAACGCCTAAATCCTGTAGGTCTGATGGTTCCGAACCCATAATCGTACCGTGGTTGAATCAGTGATATAAGTCGTTTCTCTGTTTATTCGCAAAATGTGTCATATGGGATTCCTCTATGTTAATACAGATTATACTGCAATATTTGCGTTATTTATGGCTGTGATCTTTGGATTTCAATCCGATAGTTTCAGTGAACCTTCAAGGAAGCCGACGTCGTAAACTATTGTATGCCAGAGACAGTCTCCTGCATAATTCAAGATTCAAGATTCAAGATTTATGGTTGAAAAAGCAATAAACTTTACAATAACCACAGGGTGGAAATATAGGTACAAATGTATATATATAAGTATAAATAAAATCAAAATCAATGGGACAATGATAGCTTATTATTAGTTTGGGGAAAAATTCGGATTTGCTCTCATATAATCGTCAATTTTTGATTTGAATATAGATAAGCTGTTTGAGCTTACCAAATCGGAAGGTAGGGAATTCCAAGCAAAGCACACACGTACCGAAAAAAATACCTGCGGCAGTTCCGTTTGGAATGTGGTATTTCCAACTTGCAAACATGGCCACGGCTGTTGCTGGAAGTTCGAAGGTGGAAAAATATATCCAGGGGTGGGAAACAGTAGTTAGTATTTTGTATGCGAGGATGAGATCACCTCGCATTCTCCTTTGTGCAAGTGTCCTCATTTCCAGTTGTCTGAGTCGCCTGGCGAATGACATATTTTCGAGACCAATGACAAGCTTAGAAGCTCTCCGGTATATGCGATCCAGGAGTAAGATGTCTTTTTGGAGCCATGGTGTCCAGGCTTGTGCGGCATAATCTAGAACCAGGTGTATATATGTATTCATCATGAGAGGAAAACACCCCGGGGAAAAACGTCCAAATATCCGCCGTAGCATGCCGAGCAGCCGAGACGCGCTTTTGTAAACGGTTTCGCATTGTAGACCATTTTTCAAACTGCCGCAAATCCAGACACCGAGGTCCTTTTCTTTTTCGGTGTACTCCAGGTTAATGTCGCCGAGCTTGTATGGATAGGAAAAACCAAGGTCACGACCAATCTGAATCATCTTTGAATTTTGCATATTCAATGACAGTTTATTTTCAGATGACCAGTTGAACAAACACTCAAATCGTTTTGCAGCAAGATACAATCGTCAGCATTTCTGATTTGCCTCCATACCTTTATATCGTCAGCAAACGAAACCATCTTACTATCATTTGGTAGTGGTATATCGTTCATATAGACTAGAAACAGTATTGGTGCAAGCACTGAGCCTTGTGGAACTCCGCTAGTGACATCGATGTTCTTCGATAATAGGCCGTCCACTCGAACTCGGATGTGTCTGTTGCTGAGGTAATCTCTTAGCAATTCGTATAGTCTTCCAACAACACCGTGTTTTTTTAGCTTGTTCAAGAGTAAATTGGGATCAACACTGTCGAACGCTTTAGAAATGTCCAGGTAGCACGCATGAATACAGCCCCCCGCATCTACAATCCTCGTCCAATCGTCTAAGCTTGTCAGCAAATTTGTTAGACAAGAGCGATTTCTGCGAAATCCATGTTGGGCAACTGCCAAAAGTTGATTCGTTTCCAGATGTCGCACGATTTCTGCGGTTATTATTCGCTCAAAAACTTTTGATACCGAAGACAGCAAGGTCACCGGCCTGTAATTTTTGACATCAGAACGGCAACCACCTTTGTAAATGGGTATTATTTGTCCCAGTTTCCAGTCTTGTGGCACTACGCCAGCTTGGAGCAAATTATTAAACATGCAAGATAGAGGTTCAGATAGCTGCGCATGAAGGTTTTGAGCAGCTTTGTAGTTATCTCATCTGGTCCTGGAGATTTCTTTACGGTTAATTTTCGTAAGTACTGCGCTACCACCATCGGAGTAATCAATACTTCACTCAAAGTCGGTCGGACAAGCCGAACGATTGGTTCCTGATCAGTCTCCATGGATTTCGGCGCAAAATCTCCGGCATAAAAGTCTGCTAACGGTCAGCGGTCTGATTTATGGATTCTGTGAAGCCGGACGAAGTTTACAGGGCAAAGACTCCTGGTTTAATATTTGTTCTATCGTTTACAAGTCCATACAAGTGCTTCGGATTCTGGTGCATCTGAGTAATCAATTGCGATTGGAACGCTTGTTTATCATCTCGAATTAAGCTGATAACTTTGTTTCTCAGTCGTGTAAATTGTGCCCAAGAATCAGCTGTGTTGGTAGCCTTGTGAAACTCCCACGCTACTGCCCTTTGTTTTATCCACTTTTTAGTCCTTCTTCGTAGTAAAAATTTATTTCGTTGAGACGTTTTCTTCAAAGCAAACATTGAATGTTCCTCCAATATAGATTTGAGGTGCTGTAAGAGAGATCGCCAATGACTATCCGGATCGGAGTAATCCAGTTGTGCGAAACTAGTGCTTTGTAACTCGGCACACAGAGCACGGTAGTTCACCAATCTGACGCATTTTGTCCCGTCACTATTGCGCCTAGCGCTACAAACGTACTCGAATTCTAGGACAACGTAATCGGCGGTTTATAAACGATATTCTCATCAGCTGTGGGATCTGATGTAAGTATAAGGTCCAAGGTAGACGGCTGGTCTGATCCTCTCATACGAGTAAATCCAAAAACATGGTGCGTAATCCAAAAGGCTCGAAGTTCATTTTCAAGTGCCTCTAATGGATGATCATTCCGGCTATAGAGCTAGGGAAAGTTGAAATCCCCCATTATTAATATTTGAGTATTGTATCGCGTTGTTACATAGCGCAAAGCATTAATCAGTTTATTGTTTAGATTGAGAGTTGCTGTTGGAGAACGATAGATCACTCCACTAATGCATTGGTCTCCTGAAGTAAGAGTCAGTGATATCAAGGATCACGTCGTTCATAGCTCTACAGATAAACGATTGCTTGAAGTAGAGTGCTGCTCCTCCGCCATCGTATAAACGGTCACGCCGGAATAGAGACATGTTGGGCAAAGAGAGTTCATTATCAGACAATGAGGCATGGAACCACGTTTCTGTTACTGCAACTATGTCTGGCGCCGTTTCATTACAAATCTCGGACAATTCGATTAATTTGTTGAAAAGGCTGTTCGCGTTTGTATAGATGCACTTAATCGTATTTTTCGTGAGTAATGACGGGGTGTAAACCGAAGTTATTGGTCCGGCTTCTTTGGATGGTAAAACATGTGTGCGTCTTATTGGTCGCCGACGGCTTGAATCGACAATTAGTTTTCGGTGTGAGTTGCTCAGTCCGACTCGATTTGAGCCGGACCTACGACGTTTTTTGATGCATTGATTTCCTCCATTTGGATGGAAACGCTGCTATCCGCTATCTCCAAACGGGAGAGTGTTTGACTTGGTTTGGGTGGGCTAAGTCTAACATCCTTGGGTAGTGTTCGTTTCCCTTTTGTCCATTCTGACCTTACTATTTCGGCCATAGCGGTGGTCAAGAACGTAATCTTTAGAGGTTTCGGTTCATCTCCCTTATATTTTGACGAAAAAGGAACTCGAAAAGTGTCCACAACAACGGAATTAGAAATATCGAGAGAACACTCAATGTAGCGCCATTGTTTGACGTCGTGCTCTACGGTTTCCTGATTTGATGCTCTAGAAGTATTTTCTGGTACACCAAGTAGAACTATACTTCGCGATACCGTTTGTTCCTTGGCTTTCAAGCTGCCCTTCCTTTCCCACCATGGTACATCGGGATATATGCGGCAGTTTGAGTCGGAATCTGACTTGAGTAGGTATGCATTCAGCAATACGTTCTCGATATCAGCCTCGCATTTTAGTGTTACCTTGAGCAAGCGAGGTTGACCAATATGAGGTGAAGTTGAATGGCGGGTTAGACTAGTCACTTTTTCTGCGTTTACGTGTTGAATTTTCATTAGGTGACAAAGTTCAGACCATTTATCGACATCATGTTTCTGTTTGCTATCAAACAGGCTTTCTTGGGACTCGCTGACATTCGTACATATCACGTTCAGCGTGTATGGGGTGTTCTTTTTTCGTATCGGAAAGTCAGGCGTTTTAGAATTAAAAACCTTTGTGGCTTGACTTTGTGAGTCGGGTACAGCAGTTTTGGAGTGTACAGCTGAGGTCGACCGTAACAGCATATCTCTGTAAGAATTTCCTACTTCTGTGGTCGTTTTAGCTGATTCCAAAACGGGAATAACCCTGCTTTTTTGCTTTTTTGGCACACGAATAGCCTTAGCCTTAGATTTCTTCAATGGTGGTTCCGAAATCGATGTATTGATATGATGGTTTACATCAGTGATCACTTGCGTACTCACATGATTTACCAACATTTCTTCCACACGTCGAAGGCCCAACTCCAAACCGGCCATTCTATTTTCTAATTTTGTTTCAAAAGTATCGGCTTTGTGCAAAGATGTAGCTCTGCAACGAACACAGACATAGCATGCGCCTGGAACCATTTCATTATTTAATAATGCTATCGAGTCAGGGGCTAAAGTACGGTCGCATTTACCATGGATTTTACCCATACACAGAAAACACGTTATTACTTTACGCGCCATGGGACTCACCGGTTGTTCGCATGCTTTGCACGTGACTTCGGGACAATTCTGCGTGTCGAGATTCGTCCTATCAGCTGGGCCGGCCGTGACCATTGTTGCGTTCGCCGGATCCAGGCCCTTGGCAATGAGGTCAAGTTGGTTCGATGTCGCTGCCACAGTTTGATCGATCGATTTTTTAGTCCGTATGTTGGTTCTCGTGATGCGGTGAAACATGTTAGTAGCCTGAATTGGGTTGTTCGGCTGTGTGACGGGTTTTTGTTCGACGGGTCGAGGTGGCTGTTTTGGAACACGTGATTTCGTCATGTATCAAATAATCCAATATAACTCGTTAACTACACAAGCTAGAACACAGAAATAAGTATCAAAATGCATAGCTCGACGTGATCCTTGCAATGATAGCAAAACCGTAGAATAGTTAGCGATTGAAAAAAGTTTGCGCGCATGAGCAAACTGTGAAATTTGCGCCGATATGATAACTTTGAAGCTAATCCGTTGACAAGAGCAAAACAAATAAATTCCGATAGATATGATCGAAAGTAGCACAGAATTCTTGGAATGAGAGAAATCCAAGCAGATTCGGCGAAGATATGAGCAGAAGTGTCGGAGCAACAAAAAATGCGACTGCACAGTAGGTCAATACAACAGGGTTTCAAGGAGTCTTGCTGAGGAAAGCGACTGCAAGTCTCTTCGCTAAGTTTATAAGTGTTAAGCTTTCACGTGAAGCTACCTGCAGCAAGAAATTCTATCTCGTTTGTATTGCAGAATGTTTTTGTTTTTGTTGAAGCTGTACCTGCAAACGAAGGTTTCTGAGCTGTAACAAATGTTTCTAATGATATCTTCAACGTTGGTAAGCTGAACTTAAGCTAAACATGCGATCATACACCTTGCATTGCTGGACACCTTGCGATGTAAACAAAACACGCAACCGGTCGTGGGGTGTTTTGTGACGGAAAAGCATGCAAATGACTATAAAGTTTGATTTCGTTATTCAATTTTGGCAGATGCAAAGTACAGTTTGCGAACCGCAGATTGTTTCAAAATGCTCATTAGCACGCGTCTCCAGCACACCCACCCGCGAACGTTTTCATTCACCAGTTAGGGGCAGTCGGATTAGAACCCGCATGCATTTGAATCAGCAGATTGTTTCAATTTTTCGGGGTCAACCAAATGTACAGCCAAAACGACAATAAATAGAAACGGCCGCGGTTGGTTGGTGTGGTATTGTATAACGTTGGCGTAAAGCGCCCAGTTATAAGTATATTTCGTCATTAGGTTTAGCCGTGTGTCATCAGTCTTCTGTTGATAATGTTCGTATGGAATTTATTTGAAGTTTTGTATAACTCCGAGTAGTTCCCGGCAATGCAAAACACATATTGGTAAACCTATCAACATAAACATATTTTCGAATCATTGAAAAAACGAACAGAACAGAATCCGCTGGTGCAACACACATGCAACGACAGTTCCTGGATGAATAGCTTTTTGTATGAATAGATCTGTCGTAGCAAATTTTCAGATAACTATTCATAAGCAATACTGACCGGATGAAGGGTGGTAAAGTTATATCGAAAATTGCCAAGGTTGAAAAACTATGCGCTACGACGTGTCATTGTTTGTGTGTAGCACCGGAGGATTTTGTGCTATTCGTATTTTCATGTCTCATTGGACGACCACCGTGGGCCTCAAGCTGGGCAGCCCCCAGTCAATAAGGCACCGTCTCGACACAGTGTGCTATCCCCATTTCAAGATTCAAGATTCAAGATTTATGGTTAAAAAAGCAAATTGCTGTACAGTACCATAGGATATACGTATAAAAAAATATAAAAAGTTTACTTGTATGATCATATCCGTGTTCTTCATAGGTGGAGCAAAAATAATCCCCAATGGCGACACAGACTGAGGGAAAAGAATCTTTGAATGGACGGTAGTTCCGTGCGTTAAAAAATATAGACATCAATAGGTAGGGGCCAACGCAGTAGTTCTCAACATAAGGTTCCGTAACCTTTGCTTAAAGATGTGCTCGTTCGCTGAGGTAACAATATCTGTCGGCAAGCTATTCCACAAGAAGCATACACGAACAGCGAAGAAGTGACGACGACAATTCAATTGTGAGTGTGGGATTTGAAGGGTCAAAGGGTGGCTGCGTGTGGGGACAACGGAACAAAACTTGAAGAGGTGTTTGATAGGGTGGGATTTCGCGTAGATGATTCGATATGTCAGAGTGAGGTCGTGTAGGATACGCCTGCGCTCGAGGGTGCACAGTCCAAGTCTGGTCAGTCGCTGCTCAAAGGGTAAATTATTCAATCCTGTAACAATTTTGGTTGCCTTGTGATAAATTCGTTCGAGGAGCGAGATGGTTTTTTCCATCCATGGCGTCCAAGCTTGTACAGCGTAGTCAACGACAGGATGTATGTAAGTGTTTAGTAATTTCGCGAGTGAGTGTGGTGGGAAACGTCCGAAAATGCGTTTCAGTAAACCTAGCAAGCTGCACGCACGCATGTAGACGGCTTCGCACTGTAGGCTGTTCTTCAAAGTGCCAGACACCAAGATTCCGAGATCTTTTTGTGATGTACTCCATCCAAGCGGGTGGCTGCAAGTGTATAGGGAAAGGGAAAGGGTTTTCCGACTTGCAACATTTTGCACTTGCGGAAATTAAATGGCAGTTTGTTTTGGATTGACCACTGGTGCAGCTTATTTAAATCTCCTTGCAGAACATGACAGTCCTCGATAGAGTTGACCTTCGTCCAGATTTTTACATCATCTGCGAATAAAACAAGCTTACATGCTAGTAAGTTCGGTAGATCGTTTATAAATATGAGGAACAGTATTGGACCGAGAACCGAACCCCGAGGGACTCCGCTCGTGGCTTCAATTGTTCGAGAAGTTTCACCATCTATTCTGACTTTTACTTTGCGTCCAGACAGGTAACTTGTGAACCATGTTAGTAGGTTTCCGATGACGCCAACATTCTGCAGCTTCTGAAGCAGTAAGGAGCAGACAATAACGAATGTCACTTTTTTGGAGCGAAGCGAATTTTCGAAGTGCCCTAACTGCCCTTCGCGATAGCGAATACTATCAAAGCAAAGCACTTCGCAATGTCGAAGCGAAGCGAATATTCGCACTTCGCCATAACGAATATTAGCGAATAATCTTCGCTCAACTTCGATGTAACCCAAAAACTTCGTTTTCGACAAAAAAACTTGCTTTAATTTGCTATAATTCGCTAATATTCGTTTAAATTCGCCTTTCTTCGCTGAAATAAAACGAATTCCAAAATAAATTATTTTTGACCATGAAAGAACTTTTATTTGACAAGAGAGGAGTTTTTCATGAGCTTTGGAATTGTAAATATAAAAAACCGTGTTTTCTCAAAGGAAATTAGGCTCCTCCTCTGACTCGGTCTCTGAGACCGGGGTTCTGGACCTGGACCTGGTGCCGGAACTGGTCCGGCTGCCTCCAGTCAGATGGGAGTAGGCCCCCGCCGTGAGCTCCTGGGTGTCGACAAACTCGACATCCTCAAGGTTGGCCTCAGGGTCATCCTGGTCTTTGAGCTGCTGCTGACACTAAGTGCTGGTACCTTCGCCATTGGTGAACTCCTGGATGCGGAGCTTCATCCTCTTCATGTAGGGGAGCACTTTCTCGTAATTGTCATGAATGTAGACGAGCTCCTAGACCCTCTCGTTGTTCAGAAGGCTTCGGGTGGGCTTTGTCACGAGTCCAGCTTCCGAGAAGACCCTCTCTGATGAGGCCGAGGTTGCCGGGATGGCGTAGACCATCCTAAAAGAAAATGAGACAGGTTTAGTATTTTGTATTAGGTTCCATTGGGTACAAAAGTTAAACTACTATTTCGAAGTATAGCAATACTGATTACTGCTTTGCAATATGTAACAACGCGATATAACACTCAAATTTTGATAATGGGAGACTTCAACCTTCCTCAGCTATATAACCGTGATGATCATCCACCAGAGACATTTGAACACGAACTTCGAGCAGTCTTGGATTACACACCCCTCTATAACCACGTTAAAGGATTTACTCGTATGAGGGGAGCTGACAGGCCGTCTACCTTGGACTTGATACTTACATCTGATCCTACCGCTGTAGAAACTATCATCTATAAACCGCCGATCGGACGGAGCGACCACGTTGTCCTAGAATTCTACTACGTTTGTAGTGCTAGGCGCAAATTTGACGGAATGAAATGCTTCAGAAAGGTAAACTACCGTACCCTTTGTGCAGAGCTTCAAAGCATTAGTCTCATACAGTTGGATTATTCCGATTCAGACAGTCATTGGCGCTCTCTCCTACAACACCTGAAACTTATATTAGAGAAACATTCAAAGCTCGTCCCGAAGAAAAATCCTCGACGTAACAAATTCAAGCTACGTAGCAGGACCAAAAAGTGGATGAAACAAAGGGCAGTAGCGTGGGAGTTTCACAAGGCTACCAACACAGCTGATTCTTGGGCACAATTTACACGACTGAGAAACAAAGTTATCAGCTTAATTCGAGATGATAAACAAGAGTTCCAATCGAAATTGATTACTCAGATGCACCAGAATCCGAAGCTCTTGTATAGACTTGTAAACGATAGAACAAATATTAAACCAGGAGTCTTTGCCCTGAAAACTTCGTCCGGCTTCACAGAATCCGTTGAACAAACCGCTGATTTGTTAGCAGACTTTTATGCTGGAGTATTTGCACCGAAATCCGCAGAGCACGAACAGGAACCAAGCATTCGATATGATCGTCCCACTCTGAGTGAAATAATAATTACTCCGATGGTGGTTGCGCAGCACTTAAGAAAGTTAAACGCAAAGAAATCTCCGGGACCAGACGAAATTTCACCGAAGCTCCTCAAAAGCTGTCATGCGCAGCTCTCGGGACCTTTATCTCGTCTGTTTAGCGAATTGCTTCAAGTCGGAATGGTACCAATTGATTGGAAGCTGGGAATAATTACACCAATTTACAAAAGTGGATGCCGTTCTGAAGTAAAAAATTACAGGCCTGTGACATTGCTGTCTTCGGTTTCGAAGGTTTTTGAGCGCATAATCACTGCAGAAGTAGTGCGCCACCTGGAATCGAACGGACTCTTGACAATTGCCCAGCACGGATTTCGCAGAAACCGCTCTTGTCTAACTAATTTGCTGACATGTTTGGACGACTGGACTAGTGTAGTGGACGCCGGAGGCAGTATTCATGCATGCTACTTAGACATTTCTAAAGCTTTTGACAGAGTTGATCACAACTTACTGCTGAACAAGCTAAAGAAACACGGTATTGCTGGAGGACTGTATGACTTGCTGCGAGACTATCTCAGCAAAAGACATATACGGGTTCGAGTTGACGGTATACTATCGAAGGAAATCGACGTCACTAGCGGTGTTCCACAGGGATCCGTGCTCGGACCGATACTGTTTCTGATCTATATGAATGACCTGCCAACACCACGCGGCAGTAAGATGGTTCTGTTCGCAGATGACATAAAAATATGGAAAAAAATCAGCACTGCCGAGGATTGCAGTGTGCTTCAAAGTGACTTGGATGCTGTGCAAATGTGGTTATCTGAAAATAACCTACCGCTAAACATGCAGAAGTCTCAAATCATGCACATTGGTCGTGTGCTAAGCTTTTCTCATTCATACAAGCTTGGCAACATTATCCTGGAGTACACCAAACAAGAAAAAGACCTGGGTGTCTGGATTTGCGGTAGCCTGAAAAATGGTCTACAATGCGAAGCCGTTTACAAACGCGCGTCTCGGATGCTCGGTGTGTTAAGGCGGATATTCGGACGTTTTTCCCAGAGATGTTTTTCTCTGATGATGAACACGTACATACACCCGCTTACTGATTACGCTTCACAAGCCTGGACTCCATGGCTTCAAAAAGACATTTCACTATTGGATCGCATACACCACAGAGCCTCAAAGCTGGTCATTGGGCTCGAAAACCTACCATTCGCTGACCGGCTAAGTAAACTGAAGCTGACGACGTTTGCACAAAGGAGACTGCGAGCCGACCTCCTCCTCACATTCAAAATCCTTAACAGTGTTTCCCACCCTTTGGATATACTATTTCACCGACGAACATCCAGCAACAACCGCGGTCACAACTGCAAGTTGGAAATACCCCACTCCAATCAGAACTGCCGCAGGTATTTTTATTCTGTGCGTATTTGTTTCGCTTGGAATTCCCTGCCAGCCGATTTGGTAAGCTCAAACACTTTTTCTATATTTAAATTAAAACTAGACGATTTCCTGAGAGCCAATCCAAATTATGCCCCGAACTATTTATAATCTATCGTTACCAGAATTATTTTGATTTTGACATTTTTCTATACACATATACACTTGTACCTATAGTTCAACTGCATGGTTATTGTAAAGTAATTGCTTTTTCAACCATAAAATCTTGAATCTTGAATCTATATCAAAGTATAGCAATACTACATCTAAGAATAGAAAATAATATATCGAAGTATAGCGAATAATATCGAAGTATGGCGAAGTTTAGCGAATATTATAGCGAAGAATGGCGAATAACGAGAATAAATTATAATCCAACGGAAAATAAGTGACCTTTAACTTTGAAACAACTTACTGGGCGACTTTGGCGAGTAGAGGGAGCTTCTTGGCCTTCATCTTCCAGTACTGGAGCACGTCGATGTCCTCCTTTTCCAGGGGAGACGCCATCCATTCATTCATCTCCTTGACATAGGAAGGAACTGGGGATGGTTGAGACTGGGACTGGGACTGGTCGACGCTGCCAAAGGCCAATTCCGGATCAAGATCAAGGTCATGGTGCTCTCGGAGAAAACCTTCAAAATCTTGGCAAGCGGGTTCCGGCATCTGAATGGATGGTGGGGCGGCTGGGGCCAAGTTGGCCAAGAGCAACTTGATGCTCTGCTCGCACTCGTAGAAGAGGTGACCATGAGACCTGGTCCTGAGGTACACGGCCTTCTGAGTAGGGTTCAGGTAGTGCGCAATCTGGTAGAGGTCCACGTTCCTGCCCAGCTCGGGAACTCTGATTTTGATCTCCTCCTGGAACTTCTTGATGAATGCCTTGGTGGCAGCCTTAAATTCGGCGAACAGCTTGATCCTGGAGGCGGACATCATGGCAATCTTGGCCATGTCCGGAATGACATGCTGCAGTGTGGGCGTCTCATCTGCCTGGAGACGTTTGCTGACCTCCTTGATCTGCTCGAGGGGCCAGAGGATGTCTTCCAGGTCCTGAAACTGCAGCTTGTTTGGAATGAGGGCCGCAAAGTCTGAAGGGGTGTTGAAGACATCATCCTTCAGCGACAGCAGGACCGCCTTGTTCCGGACGATGGATGTGATGGTCATGCACATTGAAGACCAGCGGATCTTGCTGTACTGAACGATCTTGATGAAGGGAACTGTAAAGGAATGACTTCTGAACTTCGAAGGTATAGCAAATAATAACGAAGCTTCGCTAATAATATGGCGAAGCTTTGCAAATATAGCGAAGTATAACGAATAACATAGCAAATTATATAGCGAATTATAGCGAATAGTATCGAAGTTAACCGAATATTGCGCTCACTCACCTTCCAAGTCAGCTGCCTTCTTCCTCATGAGATCGTTCCTGACCGAAGAACGCTTGACCCCGGTGGCCAGAGCCCTGACCAGCTTGACCAAGTCGCCCACCTCCTCGATCTGCATGGCATACTTGAGGGCGTTGTTAATTGCGTGGTCGACGCAAAGCAGGTGCTTGCTGATCTTGTCAGCGTTCTTCACAGCCTTCTTCATTTTGGCCTCGGCGTCCGTGACCATGATGGTCGCAGTGCTGTCTTTGAGGTTCTTGATGGCACCAATCATGGAGTTGAGGTAGCGGCCCACCACCTCCGAGTCGTGCCTACCCACCACCATCCTGCAGTCCATGGTGAATCTCTGCATGACCCAGTCTGGATCAATGTAGTGGATAGTCAAGCTCAGGTACCCCTGGTTGGAGCGGCTGGTCCACATGTCACTGGTGAATCCAACTCCCATGAGGTTGGCCAGGTCCTTGGCGAGCTTCTTCTCCATGGCTTCCTCTACATTCTTGAAGAGGAGGGTACAGATGTGCCTGGAAAACATGATCTGCCTGGGGATGTTGATTTTCGGGTCCAGCGACTGAGAATACCTGGAATAATAGCGAAGGTATTAGCGATATATCCAAATTATAGTGATTTTTAATCGAAAAATAGCAATATATAACAAAGAATAGCGAAGATTAAGCGAAGTATAGCAAAGTAAAATCAAAATTATCTTTCAAGTAAGAAGGTAACAACTTGTAATTGTAAATTTGTCATTTCAAATACCTTATAAAGTGGCGATTCTCCACATGGCTGAACGAAAGGTTGGCACCGGCAAGGTAGGCCATGATCTCCAGGTTGGTCCTCAGCTGGAGAGGACTGTTCGGGTTGTACTTCTTGGGAGCGCTGGCGCTGCCGCCGGACTTGTAGTACTGGGTGATCGGGGTCACTGATAGCCTTCTTGAAGAGGTTTTGGATGACTCCCCGAACTTGACTCGCCAAGAGCTGGACTGGGACTGCTGCTGCTTCTTCTGGGAAAGAAAATAAAGAAAAAACAGTTGAGCTTCATTTCCAACAAACTATTGCAAAGTATAATGATGTTCATGCACAGTATTTGGAAGTACTAAGCGATCTATAACAAAGTATATGGCAAGATATTGCGAAGTATAGCAAAGTTTAAACGAAGTTTAGCGAAGGTTGCGTCAAACTGAGTCTAACTCACCTTTTCAGTCTCCAACTTGGCCTTCTGGTTCAGAAACTGCTTAGAAACGTCCGGATGCTTCGACATGATGTGGCAGACCATTCCTTGGGGGGTTCCCTGAGGCCGGGCAATGGACTGGCCACAATCCTCGACTTGGCAAAGAGCTCGAACTTCTCTTTCCTTCGCACCTTTCTTCACAGCCTCCTTCTTGAAGAAGTTCCAGATCGGTGATCTGGTAGGCTTGTGCCGGTAGGTGGTGTGATGAAAGTCGTCATCATCATCATCATCTGACGGCGGCGGAGACCTCTTTCTTGAGGACTTGGGGGTCCACGGGTCTTTGGACGGCAGCTTGACGTTGAGGGTCGGGCTCCTCTTGGACTTCTTGGCCGAGGCCGAGTCTTTGTCCTTGTCCGACTTGTGGTGCGTCTTCGGGGGGCTCATGATGAAACTATGATGAGACAATTAAATTTTCATCCTATTTATAGCAGACAATAAATAGCAGACAAAATATTAAAGTACAAAAAGAACAACCCTTTGTCTACTGACCGTAACACTAGTTACCACCTCAAATGTTAGCTTATAGCAAATAAACAAGCAGTCTGTTGCTAACTGGCTTACGTCGGTACTTTCAGTCACCATCGGAGTTCACTTGTCTGGCGGTGTCTATCAACAAGTGTCAACATCAAAAACAATTCCCGTAGAAGGGTTAAAATATTAAAGTACAAAAACGAAGACTTCGCTTTTAGCGAATACTTCGCTAATATTCGTTTACGGCGAAGTTTGAACTTGCACTTCGTTTTAAGCGAAGCGAAGTATAACGAATTTTTAGCGAAGTTTATGTTTGCCCTTCGCCATGGCGATAGCGAAGCGAATATTCAACAATATTCGCTTCGCTTCGCAACTTCGCTTCGCTTTAAATCCCAAAGCGAAGTATTCGTTATTGTCTTGTAAGGAGTGATTCACTCTGTCGAATGCTTTAGATATATCTAAGTATCCGGCATGGACGGAACCCCCTTGGTCTAGTGCTTGCGTCCAGTCATTTAGAGTCGTGAGCAAGTTAGACAGGCATGAATATGTTTTCCTAAATCCATGTTGTGTGAAAGTTATTAGCTGATGGTTCTCGAGATGTTCAACAAGTCGTTCACACACCAGGCGTTCCAAAATTTTAGAAACCGCTGAAAGAAGCGTCACGGGGCGGTAATTCGCCGGATCAGAACGACTGCCCCCTTTGTAGATTGGTGTGATAACACCGGTTTTCCATTGAGTTGGTACGGTTCCCGTATTCAATGAGTGCCTGAATAGACCACTTAGTGGGCCACAAAGCTCCAGCTCGCATGACTTCAGAACAGCGGGTGTTATTCCATCCTCTCCTGGTGATTTGCGAACGTTCAGCCCGCGTAAATGCTTTCGCACAACCGTAGGATTTACCTCGATGTTGCTAAGGCATTCGACTTGTAGTGGGTGCGGCAAAGACGTCAGCGTTGACACGTTCTTTGGACAAAATACTTGCGCATAAAATGATATTAGGGCATCAGCTGTATCCTTGACATTATCAGTCAGTCCGTTCTCTGTCTGGATAGGAAATACACCTGGCTTAACCTTGGTCGCGGTGTTTACGATGGTGTACAGCAACTTAGGATGTCGTTCCATCTGGTCGATCAGCTTCCAATGGTGATATTGCTTGTCTTCTCGAATTAGGGACGTCACCTTGTTACGAAAACTACGAATGTGTTCCCAAGATGCGTCTGTTCGTATTATTTTGTGTGCAGCCCATGCGGAATTTCGCATGGCTATCCACTTCCGAGTGCGGCTTCGGAGTTTGAAGCAAAATGTTCTTGATTTCCTTTTGGGAACACAGGTAGAATTGTCGTCTAGTTTTGTACCGATATAACTTAAAATACTAGAATAATAAGTATCTGCATTCGTAAGATCGAGATGTTTTTCCTTCATAATCGCAATGGCACCGCGAAGGCCGAAGTAATCGACTCTCCTGATGAACTTAACTTCGCCCGACGCCCTTCTGGCGTTGCACACGAATTCGAAGGACAACACAAGATGGTCACTTAGCCCCAAAGGACTATGATACTGTACTGACTCCACTGCTGTTGCTTCGGAGGTTAAAACAAGATCTAAAATTGATGATTCATTGAGGCCCCTTTGTTGAGTGAATGAATGGGCATGGTTGTATAGGGGAGTGAAAGTGATAATCTCACGGAATCTGTACTCAAGGGATTGCTGAGTATGCACACTTTTGATGTAGACATGTGGGAGGTTAAAATCACCCATTATTAACAATTGGCATCCTCTAAGATTTCCAGCGTTACGCATCATTTGTAACAACGTTTCATTGTGGGCATCGGAAGAGTTGGGTGAGCGGTAGATCACACCAAGTATACAGTTCTCTCCAGTTTCCAAGCGAAGGCTACACCACATGGTGTCCTCTAGCTCAAACCTTGTGTCAGGTACAGCTCTGCATTGAAGACGTTCGTTATAATACAAAGCAACTCCACCACATGATCTTGAACGGTCTCGTCGAAGTAGGATCATGTTGAGAAGTGCCATCTCGCACCTGATCGTAAAACCATGTTTCGGTAACAGCAATGATGTCAGCAGAAAACTGAGAGTTAAAGTGGGATAATTGGGAGATTTTGTTCCGCATGCACTGTGCGTTTGTGTATAGGCATTTAATTCAATTCAATTCAATTCAATTTTAATGGTCTAAAAAGCATATAGCTTTACGAAAAACCACAAAATAATATGACAACAACGAATAATATAACAAGCAAAAATGGGATTAGATTGCTTACTGGGCAGTTCAAAAATCAAGTAAATATCCAAGGGCAGAAATTGTTTTCGATTGGTGGGATAACAAATGTAGGTGTATGGTGTTAAAATGTATAGTTTTCTTCAATGCACGGGTTTAGGGTCAAATGGGCATCAAGGCTTCTCTTGAATGTTTGCTGGTTTGGTGAGTTCACAACATTATCTGGCAGATTGTTCCAAGTAAATGTGAATTCGGTGATCTATTAGAAGATAATTTGAGGGATCGTCTCATTGCTGGTATAAACAATGTTGACCTACAAAGAAAAATGCTGATGAAACCCGACCTGACCTACGCCGAAGCCCGTGAAATCTGCGAGCAGCGGGATGATGTGACTGCTGCGACAACCGAACAAGGTGCCGTGTTCTTTCAGAAAAGTTCACTCAGATCCAATCAGCCAAGACACCGGCACCAGGCCAACAAGACAAGTGAAAACCAAGCCCGAGACAAGACCGTAAAGCCGATAAATAAGTGCATGTCGTGTGGTGATCTTCACTTGCGGTCAACTTGTCGATTCCGCAATGCAGTGTGCCATGGATGCGGTAAGAGCGGACATATAAAGAAGGTTTGTCGGAGTAAACAATGCAACCTGACCCAACAGAATCCAGTGGTCAATCAGGAGGATGACGGTTCACCTTATGTTCTGCAACTGAAGAGTCCAGCACAACAATTCATCTACAAATCCTTGCAGTTCGATTCAAGTGAAACTGCTGAATTCATCGTCGATACCGGTAGCAGCGAATCAGTCATTCCCGCCGAAATCTTGAACCGGTTGGCCCCAGAGGCGCGTGTGCAACCGACCAACGTTAAACTTCGTGGCGTTACCGGACACAATTTGCCACTGACAGGTGAAACCACCTTATTTGTGAAACAAGACAAGGAGATTTCAATTCCAGTCCGATTCTTGGTATCTAAAAGCAGTCCAGCAATCCTCGGTCTGAAGGCCCTGCGAGCCCTCAAGCATCCTGTATCGCTGAATGTTGTGTCAGTTGAGAATTCAGGAGAACAAATTCAGTCCTCCCTACGAAAATTGGTCGTCCAATGTTCAACGAACAGTGGTGGCATGAAGGTAGAGCCAGCAACACTGGAAGTTGAAGGTGATCCAATATTCCTGAAACGTAGGATTTTGCCTTATGGTGTAAGAGACGGCGTCTTCAATACCCTGAAGAAGTTGGCTCCTGAGGTTTCACACTTGGTTCCAGGTGATCCATCCTGCTCGCGACGCCAATTTGTAATGAATTGAATTATATTGAATTGAATAAGCAGCCCAAGAACGTAAGTGAGAACAAACCACGCTCACGCGAACTACAGTGTGTATTAATTAATGCAACTCTAACAACGAGAATTTGAAATACGGGATCAATGATTAGTATTGATTATTATTCAAACCATCATCACAGCCAACCGGCTCGGCTTGCATCATGGTGGGTAGGATTTGCGGAACCACACCACACTCGCACGGCAAAAAATGTCGTCTGCAGTTTAGTCTCGAGTGAGGGACAGTTAGAGTAAATGTGTGAGCTCTTGTATTATGCGAGCTCCGTAGATTCAATAAGCATTGTAGAGGGTGATTTTCAGTATTCAAAATATTGTAAACCAGAATCAAATCGCCTCGGAGACGACGGCGTGGATAATCAAATAAATTCAGCGTTTTGATTCGCTCATTGTAGGGTTTCCGGCTGAGTCCAGTGACTAGTTTGGTAGCTCGATGATATATTCGTTGCAAAGTCGCAACATCTTTTTTAAGCCATGGCGACCATGCTTGAACCGCATATTCCATCGTGGGCCTGATGTACGTATTTATAATACAGGGAATTGTCTGTTTTGAGAACCTACCGAAAATTCTCTTTAGGAGTGACAATTTCTGTGATGTTTTGCGATAGACGTAGTTGCAGTGGCTCGACATCCCTAGGGTGTTGCTTATTAACACACCCAAGTCCCTTTGTTCCATGGTCCACGAGAGGCTGTGTGTTCCAAGAAAATACTGGTACTCCACATATTTGCCAATGTTTAACATGTGACACTTTTGGAAATTGAAAAATATGCGATTTTTTAGGGACCAAGCCTGGAGGTTGTCCAGATCCTTCTGGAGCAGTTCGCAGTCTTCCGACTTACTTATCTTAGACCAAACTTTTATATCGTCCGCGAACAGTACGATCTTGCATTTGATGAGAACTGGTATGTCATTAGCATAAAGCGCGAAGAGGATTGGTCCGAGGACGGATCCCTGAGGCACTCCACTTGTCACGGCTACCGACTTCGATAGAGCACCGTCCACAGAGACTTGAACAAACCGATCAGTCAGGTAATTTTCTAACCATGCTAACAGACTGCCAGTGATACCACAACGTTCCAGCTTCTGCAAGAGAATACTGTGGTTTACACGGTCAAATGCTCTCGACATATCGAGGTAACATACATGGATAGTATCCCCAGCATCCACTGCTCGAGTCCAGTCGTCAAGGGTAAGGAGAAGGTTAGTAAGGCAGGAGTATCCCCTTCTAAAACCGTGTAGGGCTCCCGAAAATAGCTTATCTTCCTCAAGGTATTTGCTCAGTTTTTTTGCCACGATCCTTTCGAGTACCTTGGACACGGCGGTTTTCGTGTGTAGCGAGCCTATGCGGATGATGTTTGTATGTCCGACCCCCTGAGAGCCGGACCATGATGTACTCGGTCCGACTCGGTTTGAGCCGGACCCACTACGTTTTTTGATGTATTGATTGCTTCCGTTTCGGTGGGAACGCTGCCGTCTACCGCCCCCAGCCGCGAGTGTGTCTCACTCATGGTACTTGGTCTCGGTGGACAAAGTCTAATGTCTTTCGGTAAAGCACGTTTTGCTTTTTTCCATTCGGACTTGACAAATTCAGCCATGTCGCTAGTTAAAAAGGTAATCCTGAGAGGTTTCGGTCCGTCTCCTTTATAGTTTAATGAAAAAGGCACCCGGAAAGTGTCGGTGATCACAACGTTAGAAATATTAAGCAAAGACGCAATGTAACGCCACTGCTTGAAGTCATGATCTGCTGTTTCCTGTCCCGATGCTTCAGTGGTATTTTCTGGTACCCCAAGTAGAACCATACTCCGCGATACCGTTTTTTCCTTAGTGTTTGAGGCACCCTTCCGTTCCCACCATGGCACATCAGGATATATCCGGCAATTTGAATTCGGATCCGTCTTTAGTCGGTACGAATTTAGCAGTATGTTTTCCATATCAGCCTCGCACTTCAGTGTGACTCTTAGTAACCGAGGTTGATCACTATGAGGTGAGGAGAAATGGCGAGTTAGACGAATCAATTTGTCAGGAGTAACATGCTCAATTTGCAATTGTTGACAAATTTGAGACCATATATCGAGGTCGTGTTTGTGTTTTCTATCTAACAAGCTCTCGCCGGACACTTTAACATTCGTACATATTACGCTTAACGAATGAGAATGCTTGTCGCGTGTCCGGTCATTCTTCATAGAATGTGAGGCTTTTTGATTTAGGTTTAGTGTGCCAGGCTCAGATTGTGCAGCGGAGGTCGACCGCAAAAGCATTTATCTGTATGATTTTTGTACCACCGGGGGCGTTTCAGTTGGTGCCGAATCGGTGCAGACAACATTAAGCGAACTATTTTTCGTGGCAGCTTTGGCCAAAGGAGCTTTCGACGTAGACGGTTTCTGCTTCAAGGCCTTTTTAAGTATCACGTCAGTGTCGCGTAATTTAACCTTTTTAGAAGCACTCTGTGGCGGTGAGGTCGAGCGTGTTCCATTATTCAATTCAACTGTTTTAGTCTTGATTATTGGTCGTAGAGTATTCTTTAAATTTGCAAGTTCCTCTTCTATTTTCAATAATCTATTCTCTATTGTATTAGTCTCGTTTCTAGCAGAGAATTGTGTACTCTTGGGATTACGATTCGCTATTGAATTTCTAAGGTCAATACAGAAATAGCAAACGGATGGGAGGTTTTTATCGTTCACGATCTTTACACACTCATCGGTCAAAATCTCATCGCAGGCCACGTGCACTCCAAAAATTATCTGATCATGGCGTCAATGCAAATATTCTTCATTGGCTGGCATCTTATTTTGAGGGTCGTATCCAATACACAGTCGCGAACGGCCAAACCTCCCGTGAAATAGCTATTCCCCGTGGTGTCCTTCAAGGTGCAATATTGTCCCCATTTCTATTTTCCCTTTATATTTCTGATCTTCCCTCTGACCTATCTGCACTTACCCTCAAATACGCTGATGACGTTGCCATTGCAGTAAATCAAAATCGCCGGATCGAGCAACATGCCTTAGGATCAATGGTAACGAACATTGGTCAATGGTCCTCCACAATTGGTTTATCATTGAATCCCTCTAAATGCAGCGAAATCGTATTTTCCAACATTATTGGACAGCGTCGTTTAGCCCTTCACCAAGAAATTCCTCGCGTTTCTCTTAACGGCTTGGTGTTCGACAGATGTTGCAGCTTTAAGTATCTTGGTGTTACAATATCTGAAAATCTTAGCTGGACTGAACATGTTACAAGGGTATTCACTAAAGTGCGTCAACTGTCGTTCTATGCACTACGTCTCCGTTCTTTCTCCGTTCCACCAAATGTCATTCAACTTTTCGTTTTTTCTTGCATCATTCCTCACCTTCTTTTCGCATCTCCTGTGATTTTTCCCGGCCTCTTGGAAAAGGATTTTATGATGATCAGAAGATGCATTAAGCTCATCTCAAGACTGAGTTGTGTTTCCGCTGATGACATTCGTGACACTATTGTCAATCGTCATTTTCGTGAATGCAGCAGATTAATCGCGAACATTTCTACTGATAGTTTACATCCATTGAACAAAAGCCTTGTTTCTTGCAGATCTCTTTCCTCCACCCGAAGCCAGTACGTTATTCCCTATTCAAGAACGAATAAATTTAGAAATTCTTTTATCCCATACTTGGCCCGATACATGGTACAGCAATCAAAAGCTGTTACAGAGTTGAAAGAACGCTTGACAATTTTCAAATGATGCCACGATGCCCCAGTTATTTTTCGAGTTAATTTTTCAAATTCCCCTATCATTTGTCTAGCCCATGGTAACCTGACACTTTTTTAGCCCAAGTATTACTTTATTGTGTGGCACTTCATATATTTTATTTTATTTGCATTATATAACGAACCTAATTTATTGATGCTATGAAGTTGGAGAAACGCTCACCTATTTTTTTTAATTCACGCTGAGATGTCCTGCTTTTTAATTCTTTTTTTATTCCCGTCACATTTGTCTAGCACAGGTAACCTGACACTTCATTGGCCTATGTATTATTTCATTGTGCGCACGCTATACATATTTTTGTATTGGTATTATGTGGAGAAATTAATCTATTGCTGAAAATTCGTGAACACGAATAAAGTCATTCTTCTTCTTCTTCACATGTATATCAAAAAAAATACATTTAACCAATGCACTATCATTGCTTACCGGGTACAGGCACTTGGCGCAGAGGTCAAGGTGGTTTGATGTCGCAAACGGGGGAACAACCGTCGTATGCACACCATGATCGATCGATTTTTTTCGCGTGGGTGTTGGATCTCGTGACTCGACCATTGAGGGCATGTGGATTAGAAATCAATCCAATTGATTCGGGTTTTGTTCACGCGCCCTGACATCCTTTGTCTGCTTAGTTGGAGACCGATTGGTAGTGATGGTTGTTTGCTAATAATCTACGTTCACTTCTCTGACTATCCCACAATGATCTGAGGCAGCGTCAGTGTTAGATGCGAAACGTTGTCGTATAACGGCTCTTAATGATTGAGTTCAATTTTCTTTTTCCTTACATTCTGTACAATTACTGGGAAAATAGTTCGATCCAATGACAATTGGAAATGGAGTGCACGCGTATACCACCCATAATAATCCACGAAATCTCAGACAAAATATAATGGAAGAGAGATTTTTAAACGCCGTTTTTGAATGTTCCGAAAGCTTGCGTCGGATAGTGGATGACCTACTATTTTTACAAATCTTACTGTTCCTAAATGAATGAACTATTTTATGAACAAATATAATTTCGCTGTTTGTATATAAATGGATTTTTACCATTATATAGGCAACATGGGAAATTGCTGCAGTTTTTTATTAAATAAGTATGCTCCAGTCATCTTCATATATTTGCTACGATTTGTCTTCCGGTTTGAGCAATGTTTTGCACAAACTGTTGACCACTCATGAGACATTTTTAATCACTGAATTTCAGGTCGCACTGAGTGCAACCACAAAATCGATCCTACGGAATTCAGCCAATCATAAGCGTTGTGATATTTGCAAATTACATCTCTTGTGTGAATGTGGTTCATAGTTTTCGTCGCATTCTATGGAACACGGACCGAGAGTGCGGGTAAGCATTATAGATAATTCTTCAAATTATTACATCCAAAACCATTAATATGTAATAATTTAGTTTCGGAAAACAATTGAGATTATGGTAGTTATATCAGAAGTAGTTAATTCCATTGTTTGTATAATAATTATGAATCGACGAACAACGTTTTATTTATCCTATTTACATTCATAACCTATTCAGCGAGAATCAATTTAACTCCATGATCGTAAAGTTTTGAATTGCGATGTTGTTAATCTGACTGGCTATACTGAAAACATATAAGCTAATTCAACGATCTAGTGGATATAAAAGGTAGATGTAGGTTTTCCGTGTCTGTGTAATTTGTCGCATATTCAATATTTCGTGGAACGACACATCATAAGCTTAAGATTAACAACGATTGATTCGGTCAAATAGTACCATCAAAACACCAGAAATTATCATTCATGTTCGTGTGCTGGAACAATCGTAAATTTGTTTTTGAAATTATAGCGGTTAGTGGATATGTTCGACACGAATCACAATATTGTCATGTGTGGATGACAAAAAAAGTAGCATGAGACGTGGGGTCCTGTATATGCGTGCTTGAGGGCTTCCTGTTATTCTGAGAGAATACTCCTGTTGCGTTTTATCCTTGAACGTTGTCAAGAATGATGGACATAGATTATCTCAAAAATGGCAAATGCATTCAAGCTGAGAATCCGTCAATCAAAAAAGAATATTCAAACACCTGTCCCATCGTTGAAAAAATTGTCAGTGGTGTCCCTGCAACTAACATACACGAAACGATTACGACGGTTAAGTCTCCACAGTTCACCTCAGAAAGCATGTAAAGTGATTTGATACTTATAAATGATGCCTTACTCTAAATCACACGTAAAACTTGTATTCACATACCATGACTCACAATACGCAAATATATATATATATATATATATATATATATATATATATATATATATATTTGTACCTATAGTTCCACTCTATAATTATTGTAAACTTGAATGCTTTTACAATCATAAATCTTGAATCTTGAAACTTGAAGCTATCCAGAAGAACCTATTGAGCAGTGCACACTCTTTGGTTCACACCGTCTGAACGCTGAACCGAGATTGACGTTCGTATTGTGGAACATTCAGTAAACACGAAGATCTCTCTGATCGGTGAACCTTTACGAATTCCGTGTCTGGCTATCGATGATCCGTTTATTATTCACTCATGTCACTACACCAGATCGGGCAGCACATCAGCCGTTGAGCTGCCTAATGTGAGTGCATTGTATGGTTTTTTATTTCCTTTTAAAATAACGCATCCATTGATTCAATGATTTAAGTTTGCCTAAATTAAACGCGATAATTGTGGAGGATGATTTATAATCAAATATTTTATTCAATATATTTTTTATTCAAAAATGAGAATTAAGATTTTTCATGGTCCATCAAATGGACCTGTAATTCACATTCTTGATAATTTATGGTACATAGCTCGGTATGATGCTGAAACAACTGAAGTTCTTTATATTCATACTGTTTATTTCAAAAGGTGATATTTCCGGATTTTCACACAGATCAAGGTGGAATTCTGCCGACTGTGAACAGCGCAACAATTGAACAGGCAGGCACATATTTATGTCAATATTCGAATATGTTCAGTCAACAATTTACTGCGAATGTTGTAGATGAGTGTTACTAAATAACTATCACTTCAAATGAGATTTTGGCACTTGCAGTGCTGTGAAATTTAAACTTATTATACTATACATATGTGATGATAGTTGTAAATGCCCGGTTGTGTTATGTAGCAGCACCAATTATCTCGTGCATCAGAGAATAAATGTTCCACCTTAAGAAATCATAAATAGCATCATAGAAACAACGTGGCCGGTTAGATTTATAAATGCGGAATTAGATGCCTAAACTGGAATACAGAGGATGTTTAGTGCACAAAGACTGATGATCATCTTTCATGCGTTATGAGAATAGATTGAGACCCTTTAAAATTTCTGAAATACTTTTAGTCCAAATGGTTTTGAAATAATGAACGTGTAGCTTATTTATATCGATCATGCTATTCATAAAATGTTAGTCAATGAAACAAAGAGCAATTAGACCATATTCTTACTTTCAACAAATTTGCATCAGTCTGAATTTTGTGAGGGGCAATGAAACTCACTATGTGGGGTGTGATGTCCTGTCATACAATATTTCATTGGATTTTATTCTAAATTCAGGTCGACCCATATTCAGCCAAACGCCCAGCGCTCAATATTTTGTTATTGGACACGAAACGAATGTGATTTGTGAAGCAAATGAAATTACTGGTTCAAATATGACACGAATTTGAATCATTAAGGATCGGTAAGTTTCGTTCATAAAATGTTTCAAATTATTCGAAACTTCACAAACAAAAAACTTTATGTGTGTTTTATTAAAATAAATTGACTCTACTCAATGAAAATTAGTATTGTCAACGCAGAGTTGCATTTTGTTGATTGTCTCAATTGTGTCAAGAAATTTCAAAGCAAATTTCTCCTTTCTCTCGAAATTGATTCTGGGAAATAAATTCGAGAAAATATATTCATATATTTCATGGAAGTAAATATATTTTTAAAGAATATATATGTTATGTTATATATTATAGTAACAAACGTATTGAAATAGACATTGCGACACTATATTAGAAATATAAATTTTAAGTCTTTTGTATTCAACACCAGCAGAGATCTTCGACTAGAATATATGTAGGCAGTTGTGTTATATGTTATAGAAACAAATGCATTAAAATAGAAATTGTGATCCTGTCTTAGGAATATGTATTTGAATTCTTTGGTATTCAGAAGCAAATTCACACAGTGGTGGATAATTGAAAATTTTACACTTTTTCAAGGATCAATGAACCTGATCTTACTGTCTCCAACTGATGACGGCAAATTACCAGAAACAGTAGTGGTGATTAAGCGATGGGGGTGTGAGCAACGCAATACATTCTTACACTGTCGTTTAATTTTCGTCTTCGTATATGTGGGAAGAATTTCAATGACCTGATACCATCAAGAAGTAAAACAAACTAGATCCAATTATTAATCTAACATCATTTTCCTCATGGCCTGTAAAGCATTTTATAGAAAATTATCAAACCAGTATCAACATGCATCATTATTCATTTTAAACTCTTAGCTATATACTAAGGTATTCTTGTTTAAAATTTCTTAATTGTCAACGACGGCATAATAAAACAGATTTGAATGTTCCAATATATTATTTGCTAAATAATCCACACTCATAGTATTTTCCATCGTGATAGTTTGATCTACAGAATCAAAAGGCATTTAATTCGGTGAATAAAATATTCCTTTTAATTGTAAAATTTCTATTGTACTGTTTACTCGTGACTAGCAGCGCCTTCTATTAATTCACACTGTCGAGAACCTCGGTACACAAAGAAATCAATGTACTCAAAAATCTCTTGAATGTGCTAATCAACATTTGGTTTCTCTAGAGCGGGGGTTTATAGAAACCTCGACCTTACATTTGTATTCACACACCATACGATCTTATCAACCATTAGCTGGTGAACCAGTTGAAATAAGGCATTCTTGAATAATTCTATTATAACGTAGATTTGATTTGATTTATCTGTTCGACTCATCTATTGGTGATGAACATTTGCGTTTCGACAAAGGTGTAACCGTTATTATTCTACTCCATGTTAATAGTAATCACTAATTTATTGTTTTCTCCAACCAAACTTATCGTAATTTGGTCCAACAAGTGCAACTTGTTTTCCATGATTCAATTATTTTTTCAGCGAATGCGGATCCTGATCCTGCTTACCCATTCCAGATTATTGCTAACAGCCTGCAGCTTGCACTGGGATGTGTGTAAACGAGATGTATGCAAAGTGAGCAATCGTGTTAAAGATCATGTTTTTAAATCGTATATGGATGTGTTTGGCGATATGGAATTCACCAAGTTGTTCGTATCAACATAAAACAACATTGTCCAACAAGTTAAATTTTTTTCATTTTTTCTCTATTATAATCCCATGCGAATCCTGATCCTACTGTCCCGACCTTGTGGATGCATGAAGCATGAAACCGGTGCTGTGAACGCGTGTGATGGGAATTCATGTGAATCAGAATTTTAGTTCATGATCATGGGTTTAAATCCCTACGCGCGTTTTGGTTGACAATGTTGGTCGTATTAACGTATTCCAACATTGCTTACCATGCAAAACCAGTTTACAATGCCTACACTGTTTCAAGCGCATGCAAATATTGGTTTAACTAAATGCATTTAGACAACACTAAAACAGTTGTTTTGCAAACGTGTGATGTAACTGTATGCAAATGAGAACTGCTGCTCAAGCTCACGAATTTCAACCGGGGCTACATGTGTTTGGGTACGTGTGGTTAAACATGTTGACCGTACCAACCTTATACAACTGTGACATACAAGCGCAACGTTTTTACAATTCTTGCAATGCTGCTAGCGCATGTGTTTCCTGATCATACTGGAATCACAGGATAAGTGCAAAGTGAAGGAATAAGATAGAGTATTGACTTTATAACGAAATTCCTTGCAGATCATTTTTGTTGACAAGCGTGTATGTAGAGAATAGCTCATTGTTTTTTTGTACAAGTGATTGAATAGTTTGGTCGTGCTAACCTTGTCCGACAGGGCAACTTGTTTACCATTCTTTCACGAATCAACGACTGGTCTTACTAACTCAACATGGAGATTGAAAATCGGATTGACAGGGCAGCTAAAATTTTGTCATTGATTGAATTCTTGTAATTGAGTTAACAGCAAGTTGACTGTAAAGAAAAAGAAAATGGTATACAGTGCGCGTACTAAATGCTTTACTATACGGCAGGTAAATTTGTACCACTCACGCAAGACACGAACAGTAGCTGAATGCTTCCCATCTACGAATTAGTCGTATCTTGATCATATCGTGGATGTACAAAAAGACATGCTAAAGTGTTTTTAAAAGACTAGTCAACAGAGCATATTAACCATACTAAGTCATCTGTGGTGGCTTGGTTTCTTCTACATAAATGAAAGTGTTTGTACTCCAAAAAATCTACTCTAAGGTGAATTGAAATCAGGAACTCGACCATTGCTCAGATCGAACTTGCTGTACACAGACGTTTGCGAAACAGATATCAAATCTCTTGGCATTGACCCGCGTGCTGGAAATAACTTGATCTTGACCGATCACATTTGGTTTGTTGTGTAAAGCGTGGTCTGCAAGCTGGGGAGGAGCAGATACCGCTCTTGGCTGCAGAAAGTATATCACAACGCCGGCATGCAACTGTCGCCGAAAATTCGAGTTCAGCGTATCGTTGCAAATTCTATGGGAGAGATTGCTCCTATAGACTCGGACTGTTTAGGCGTTCAAGAAGCTGTGGAACATGAAAAAATCATACGATTGTAATGTACATCAATGGTCGACATCGACCGAAGAAGTCATCAACAACAAAATCAAATGCAATTGATCTTCAAATAATTGGGAACATGTGGATCTTATTTGTACTGTCCCTATAAAATGAGTGCAAACATCATACCTTGATCCTGAATTGGGTGTGATTTTGATGCATGCAAATGCAAACTTTTGTTCATCTTCATGGGTTTTAATTCTATTTACATATTTTATGCAGATGTTATTCGAAAGACTGGTCCTGCCAACCACATCAAACAGTAACATCAAAGCGCATCTTGTTTTTCATTCATACATTGTTTTAATCGCATGCGTAAGCTGATTTTACTTTCCTAACCTACCGAGTTCAGCGACCCACAAGCCCGGTCTTTGGGTGTGTGTCTGATGGAAATGCATTCAAATGAGCATTTTTATGATCACTGGTTTAAGGCACATGAACATGTGTTTGACGTTCAATTCAAATAATTTGATCTCAATAAAAATTGCACAATATTTGACTTACCTGATCAAATTGGTATTTTGTGCGATGCATTCAAAATTACTATGTAATACGAGTGAATTATTTGTACTCAGGATCTATAGGATACCATCAACAAACTTTATACCTGAAGGAACCTTGATAGTTTGCACTTGGCTCGCAGAGGAGATTGTGAATTTTGTGTTAGAAAAATCATATTTTATGCAGTTTATCCAATCCAAGCGGAAAAAAGTCATATTTGATCAAACCATCTTCGTCATGTTCCACAAGTATTAATTGTCTTTGGTAGGTAATATGTTTTGTGTTAGTATTTTTAGTCTTATTCGCTTGACTAAAAATCACTCTGTTATTCTGAGTTTTAAACACCGTGGTTCGTTGCAACAGTGGAATTCAAGTTTCACTTTGTTTACGACTTATCCAGTGTTTACAGGCTCACTAAACCTAATCTTATTGTCTTCAACTGATGACCGCAAACAATCCACAAACGTGCTATGGTGTGCATATGCGGGGATTATTTTTGTCGTGTTCAGCAAGCAGTTCTAGTAATAACGATGAGTGCATCAGATCGATTACAATTAACGCGTGAGCCGATAAGAAAAATATATTGATATTTTAATGAGCATTTTGATCATAGATCACATTCCTCAGTTCATTGTTAAGCTAGCTGCACCAGCCCACGTCTTCTAAATGAAACCGGTATGGCCGAAGTGCAGTTGTGGAACAAAGTGATGTTTATCTGGCAGGCTATAGCATGCCGAGAATCAACACAACATTATTGCATAACTGATTGTAATTACTTATTAGCGTTGGTCAAAATAACAAATAGATTTACTGCACGGTTTCGAGCTCTGACTGCGCGGTCCCTAAGAATGAATGTAAAATCGGGAATTATTCAACATATTTTTGAAATGCTCACGACATGTTGCCATATATAAATATCAAAAATAGATATTCCACTTGCCTCGAAATGTTGACTGATTGCGCCATGGAACTTGCGCATTGAATCTCATAGTATCTTCGTGAGAATATGACCGCCTTTCAAAAGCCGTCTACATAGTATTTTTGTGCGATGTTGGATTGAATGGAATCGAGAGAGAATGACATGTGCCATCCTGCTTCACTAGCCAACAAGAGTGTCACATCTCTCGATACTCTTCCATAAGTGTTTTCACCGGTGCGTGCATATTTTCCTTCTGATGATTTCGTTAGCACCTTTTAAAATAGCATTTTTGTTGGATAGGATACTCAATTGATTAAAATATATATAATTCACAAAGGAGTCAGATAATCAAGAAATTACCATACAAATATTGTTATAATTCCAGCAAAGCAACTTCTATGGTAAATTGAAAAAAATGCTAAGGATTATGGATTGTATTGCTTCAAATACCCACAAAATGTTTCACGATTTCAGCTGCAACACTTGTTTCCCTGAGAGGGCATACTGGCCAAAATAAGGATCAAAATTGGTGAGCTATTCGTCAGGTGGGTGCGATTCGTGAATTAAACAAAGCAGAGCAATACCGTTCGCAAAACGAAATGATCATTCATCAGTCCGCGTGTTGATGTGGTGCGGAATTCGGAAGCAGAGTGTTTCTAAAAAACACCCTAAGTTGACATTAGTAAATCCTAGCCTATCTGTTTGGATAGGGCAAACATATGAATTCTCAGTCTGCGCTCATTGTGGTTCCAACAATCTATCGCAAAGACACAGGTGGTGCAATTGGGGCGATTAAGGAAATGACTATGACAACGTTTAAACCGAAGTTGAACGTTCAGAAGTGTTTAGTTCGTTGTGTCCCTTATTGTTCTCTTGATTGTTACTAATATTTCGTATTGTTTAATTGCAATTTTTTCTGCACTCTCTTCAAAATCCACCGTTTGCATCAATATCATTTCTAGCGTAAGCTCTGTATCGTATGAGGATTATTATTGATAAATGCTCTTGTTGTTGTTGTTGGCCTCCGTCGGTCGATGTCGACCATGGATGTACATCACATCGCATGAATTTCGTTTTGCAGCATTTTGATTGAATAAACAGTCCGATTCGGGATGAACAATCTCTCCCGCATCGCTTGCAACGATAGTCAGAACTCTGATGTATTGCATCAGTTGCACGCCGGCGGCGTGATCTGCGTTCAGCAGCCAAAAGCTGTATTTGCTCCTCTTCGGCTTGCAGACGACGCTTTACACAATGCCTTCAAAGTGAGCGGTCAAGTGCAAGTTCTTCCCAGCTTGAGGGGTCAATGTCAAGAGCTTTCATATCTCTTTTGCAAACATCTTTGTACCGCAGGTGCAGTGTGCCCAGTGGTCGACTTCCTAATTGCAACTCACTGTAGAGTAGATCTTTCGGAATACGACCATTTTCCATTCTATAGACATGAACAAGCCACCGCAGGCGGCGCTGACGTAATAGGGTGAACATGCTCTGTAGACCAGCTTTTGAAAGCACTTGAGTGTTAGTCACTCTGTCCATCCACGATATGTTCAAGATACGACGGATGATTCGTAGATGGAAAGCATTCAGCTTCCGTTCGTGTCTTGCGTGGGTGGTCCAGGCTTCACTGCCGTATACTAAAGCATTTAGTACGCACGCGCTGTATACCATCATCTTTGTCTTTACAGTCCCTTGACCAGATGCTCTGAACAACAATTTTACTCTTGATATCTGCTGATAAATATAATCGTTAATGATAATTCTCACCCATTGCTTAAGGATCTCATTAAAATTAATCTTGCTCAAAGACCGGTTCGAAACATATCATACTACCTTCAGGAACGTGATCACATCGACGGTCATTAATACCATTTGATTCACGAAACCTTCGCAAAAGGAACAATTATAGTCTAAGTTATTCGCTTTATTCTCCTACTTTTTCATATCCACATTGTTGGAATGCTTGGTAATCAATATGCTGCGGATTTACCGTAATCTCGCACAGGTACCCGGTGTTGAATGTCGGCATCTCTTTGCCAAATGAAAGATGGTTCATGATCTCCTCCAATATCGCATCGAAGATTACCAGTGAGGCCGACTAAACTAAATATGGTTGAACAAATATTAGGTAATGTGTGGGGATGGGTTCCTCTATAATTGAATTTGGTGTTTTGTGTTATCCAACCATGTATATTCGATACATTGCATTGGATCATGAATAAACTTCTGTATTCAAAACGCCGCAAAACTAGACTCTGAGTTTTAAAACAATTGAAATTATTGATTAATAATAACAATAGATAAACTAGTAAATGTTGGAGTATGGTCGAAACGCGAATGTTCACTTTCAGACCACTACCGTTGGCTAGCTGTTTTGCCGTCATCGGGTGGAGACAGTAAGATCAGGAGCAGTCTGCCTTGAGATAGTGTAAGAAATGTTCAATTTTCCACCACTCACTCTTTGAATACGATGCTGAATACAAAAGAATCAAAATTCTTATTGCGAAGATATTGTTGCAATTTCTATTTCAATACATTTGTTCCTCACAACATGCATATATTCTTTAAAAATGTCTCTAGTCCAAGACATAATATGGATATATTTTCTCGAATTTATTTCTCAGAATCGATTGCGCGAGTAAGGTGAAATTCGCTTGGACACATCGCGTGACACACTAGAGAGAATCAAAATAGTGTATCTCTGCGTTCACAATACAAGTTTTCATTGATTAGGGTCAATGCGTTTTATGACAAAACACATACAAACCTTTTTGTTTATTAGGGTTCGAAAAATGTGAAACATTTTATCAACGTAACTTATCGATCCTTTATGATTCAAATTCTCACAATTTTTAAACCAGCTAATTTCTGCCGATGGAAGAGTAACAACTTCATTTGCTTCACAAATTCCATTGGTTTCATGTCCAATAACGGAATTTTGCGCGCTTGGCGTTTTGCTGAATATGGGTCTACCAGAATTTTCAATGAAATCATTCGATCAGACATGTAAGCCTTTGAATCATGAATGCATTTTCGTAACCGGTAAACTCCGTGCTTTAGGTAACAAGCATGAACACATAAGTCGCCAGGAATGGAGAAGCGGCCACCATAATATTTGACCATCACAATCGGATATTTGTGCTAAAGTAGATATCCTATGAGAGGACATCAGGCTTAAAGAATTAGTGTCATTCCCGCTCAAACTGATGCAAATCAGTTGATTTGCTTTTTCTTTTCTTGCTCATATTGGGATCTCGTCTAAGAATTTGAAAGCCGTCTCAACAACACAGGTATTTTGAATGACAAAAATAAACAATTTTATACATATAATGCGCATTTCATGCACTCCTGCCAGACACAACCAAATACCGGCTTCGTGTTATTTAAACGCATCAGAAATGGACAAAATGAACAGGATCTGTATACGCATAATTGCCTAACCAACGTTTTATGGATTACGCGATCAATATAAATAAGCTACGTATTCATTATTTAGAAGCCATTTCGGCTAGAAGTATTTCGGAAATTTTAGAGCCTCTAATTCTATTCTCATAAATACATGAGCGCTGATCAGGATTGTCTTTGTTCTGTAAACATGCTCCGTATTGCAATTTAATCACGAACTTTCTCATTTATGATTCTAACCAGCGACGTTGTTTCTATGTTGCTATCAGAGATTTAACGAACTGAAACATTTGTTGACTGATGACTGAGATAATTGGTTATACTACAGAACCCATTCATACCAAAAAATCACATCTCATTTTATTATTAGTTATTTACTGAAATTCATCATTTCAACATTCATTCATCAATTCAACATTTACAGTAAATTGTTGACTATACATATTCGAATATTGACATGTTCATGCTGTTCACAGTCAGCAGACTTCCACATTGCTCCGTGTTAAAAACAGGAAACATCACCTTTTTAAATAAACAATTTGAATATAAAAAACTTCTATAGTTCAGCACCATACCGAACTATTTATCACAAATTATCAAGAATGTGAATACAGGTCTATTTGATAGACTTAGCATTCATCAAAAAAACAAATTTTCATTTTTTGAATGTAATCATATATTGTATTAAATAAATTTTAGGTAAGAATCATCTTAACATCTCGCGTTTAATTTCAGCAAACTGAACTCATTGAATCAATGGATGCATCATTCCGAAAGGAAAGAGAAACCCTACAATTCACTTACATTATACAGCTAAACGTCTGATGTGGTGCCCGATTTGGTGCAACGCCATCTGGAAGTAGGAATAGGGTCACCGGTAGCCACACATGAAATTAGTATAGATTCACCAATCAGGAAGGTCTTCGTGTTTTCTGAATGTTCCACAATACGAACGTCAATCACGGTTCAGCGAACAGACGGTGTGAACAGAACAGTATGCACTGGTCCATCGATTCTTCTGGATAGCTTGGGATAGCTAATTACGCAGTGCAGTGACTTTTGAGCAGTTGGCGCTCCAGGTATATTCATAATAATTTCATGGCCTTTCATGAAGAAATGTATAATGACAATTTTTGAAGTTAATTTCTGGAAACATTCCATACAATGCATGCTAGTAACCGAGTCACTCAATGTATTGATAAACTTAAAAGCTCGCCTATGAAATTTGTCTAGATGGAAAATATATTTCGGAAGCCTTAGTGTGAGGCACATTGTACAAGGGACTTCATTGTTAACGCAAACGAAGACTTTAAAAATTTGGCGCTAGCAATTTTTATTCTGTTTCACATTGTAAATCACGTGTTAAATTAACATAAATGGATATACCTTCTGAATGAATATTAAGAATAACATTTTCACAGCGGTGTACTGCTTAATCCGCACGAATGTTACTGTCTCTAAAACTTATGCGACCAATTTTAAATAGTACTTTTGGTAAATCGAATGCACCTGCGTTCAAGATCGCTTGATCCAGGTGTATATAGTTGCTACTCAATGGGTAGATTATGAAACACCGTAACCTTAGTGATATCATTATGAACATTTTAGTGGAGTATCGAAAACGCCTGCGCTCTATAATTTATGTAAGGGCGTTGGTATATATGGGATAAATTTTCAATGTATTTACGAGAACTGTCCAAAATTTCGTCTAAGTGAGCGTAGTGATCTACCCACACGCATATAAATGCTCTCGCACTGACGATTGATGTTACAAGTAGCAGAGGTCGAAGAACATTAATTCACTTGGGAAACGACTTATGGTTCGAAAAACAATCAAATAATGTCAATATTAATTTGAGATGTAGTACGTTTGTCACACACAAGTTTAGAGCGATATTAGATACGTCTATCGAAGGAAAGAAGGAATAAATGTGAGAAATGAATGCAACCCACTCTGCCCCACGCCTCCGGTCACATTAGGTATTCTAATAGCGTTACTTCAAAAAAGTGCTTTCTCGCGGACACTCAACTGGCATCAAAACAGTATAAGAAGGAAAGACCCAACATGCGCTCTCCCGTCCCGCCCCAAGTGAAGTCATGTTTGATAAATAAATATTAAATAAATTCATTAGAACGTATTCTGCATTCTTCAGAAGTTATGAAACTGGGGATTAAAAGTCTGGGATTAATTGTCTGGTGATTAAGTGTCAGTAACCATATCAGTGTGATTTACGAATTGAATTGTTTTCTAAACGTTGTGCAGAGATTGGGTTCATTGATTTATCCAACCACTTAGACCGGCTTTCTCGTAGTTCAACTAATTATTGTTAGCATGGTTTCTCTGAATATAACGTCTTATTTATTTTAAAATACTAAAATAACGCTGAAAACCATTTATTTATGATAAATTGCATGTATCCTATTCCAGAACATGCAAAAAGTTGGAAACGATGTCCACAGTCAGCCCAGTTCAATATCAGTAATCGTCGGTCGAAACCACAATGGCAAAGTATATCAATATTCGTGTTTGGATGCGGAATCTAATGTCGTCGATCCCGACTATTATTTGGAAATATCGTTAGGTGATTACATTATCTAATCACGATAATCTTGAACATTGGGCAAATTATAATGTTACTTTCATGAGTGCAATGAAATCAAACTACGAGATGTAACACCTAGAAATATAATAATAATCATTCCATGCACCCGAAAACGGAACTTATTTGAACATTCAAAGTAATTCATAAAAGAATGTAAGGCTCATAAATTGCCTTACCATCAGTGAATGCATGCGATTGACCATTCATTATAAACGTTCTATGTTTCAGGTTCTGAAGACACCACATTCACGGTTGAGCAAAATAACGACAACAAGTTTATATTTGCTGGCTCACTAATGTGAAATTTGTCAATTTTAAAAAAAATATTCGAAAAACGGAGCAAGAAACGGGAGAGACTGCCATCTGTCCTACTGCTTACACTTTGCGTTATAAACCACTTGAGGAAGAAAGAATGGAACTGTTCACCTTGCTCACATCGGATGCGTTTTATTTGAAAGTTGACAAACGATGGAAATTGAGTGCAGCTGCAATTTTCGTCATCGTTTTACCTTGTTGGTGAATATTGCGGTGGTGGTAGTTCGTGTATTATTCAGGAAGCAAATTGTAATTCGCTTTTGTAAAATTCAAGGAAAATGCACGATTAAAAATTTATACGCAAAAGATTTTGAACTTCAGTAACCCATTTGAATGTTTAATTTTGCGATTTCTCATGCTCAGCATTTGCGAACTTATTGTCTAGGCTGCATTCGCTGAATTTTTTTAAATACAAAATATTCAATCGTATTGTTATTCTAATAGAATAACTGGGAGCGTAATTAAAAAGCAATTCATCCAATAACTATAATTATTCTTAGAACTAAACAGCGTATTTGACCATCAGAAATATCGGGTGCGGTAAGTGAATAATAATAGATAGCTCTACCAACTATATTTATGTGATCAGCTTCAAACATTTATCTAGTATGCATAGGAAATGTTACACTAGTCGTTTTAAATACGAACATATCATAAAGAAAATTTCCCATAAGTAAGCCGAGTTTTTAATCACCATTCCAAAATCCAGCTTTGTCTGCACGCGTGCTGGTCAGGGGTCACATTGCTGATTTTAAAAACGTAGAGATATTTCAGCATGCATTCAGATCTTATAAGGGGCATCAGAACTCAGAAAACAGAGATAAATAAATGAAAAGAACCATATAAATAGTGCAGGAATCTTCACTATATAACTTCCCGACACTACCGGTCTAATCGTGATTTAACTAAGAGTTATGTTGTTAATTAAGATATTGTTTAATCCTAAGTCGGCGTCGACCATACGATGCTGAAAACAATGCTAATTTCAAAAATGGGTAAATCGTGGTTGTACGCCATCCGTAGAATGCTAAATATTATTTGGACTTTCCAGCAATATGCTGGTTAAAATCGCTTTAGAGCGGAACATTGTTAGCTCATACGAAAATGTTTGAAATTCTAAATTCATATGAACAAACACGATATAATTTGTAGCTGCATTTCATGCACCAAAACCCGAAGATCTTAACTCAATTACTGAATTATTAATACAATATGAAAACTAGAGTCTTCGCCTTGAAATTTCGTCAGGTTTCATCGCATTCCGAAAAGTCGTCGCTGATCCAGTTTCGAAAATTTATGCCGGAGTAACCTTCTCGCAAATTCACTGTCCTTTCCAGAAATCCATCATTCAAATTGATAGATCTAGTTTGGGTTACCATTAAATACACTGACGGTTCTGGAGCAGCATTGGTCTTATAATGTGCCTGATATACATTCAAAATAATTATTAACCTAAAACGACTTCAATATAATCTGTTTGCTAAATCGAATCAGCGAGGCTTTTTATTAACTTCTGCAACTAAATGATATGAATCATTTTCTAGAGTGTTTTACAGAAATAAGCTACTTTTTTACATGATCTATGATGAACCAGATAGATAACGATTGTGGCTTTCAATACCCATACGTCGTCCAAGACACCATCCTGGATTAAACATTGCAAGCAAATGTCCTATATATGACGATTTGTGGAAACTTTAGAAACAAGCTATAAAATGCGGATATTTTTTACAAACACTTTTCTGTTCATAAGTAAGTTATGGCAGCTCTTGGCACGGTTCTACTTCAGTAGGTTGCATATCATTACGGAAACATATGGACACTTGAATTAACCCAATGCTGCTCAAGCTCGTACATCGAAGCTCCATAATGATTTTTGCATCCAGACTGGTCATAACAAAGTGTGTCTGAGCTGCTGCAATTTTGTTCAGAATGGAGCATAAACGTATCGCATACACCAATGCAGTGATGATAATTTACACAAGGAGAATACGAGTCAAAATATTTTATTTTCCGTTACGCATACGATTTCTTTACTACAGTTTCAGATCACCTAGATAATGTATATATATATTGATAATATTGGGAATATTTTTCATTAACCTCGAATAAAGTTCATATATATGCTTGGAATATTACCTCCATTTAACAGATCTCATGAGTACAATTTCGATGTATTCAAGCTTGTATATCAATTATTGCAAAGCGAATTGTTTTTTAAATCTCATGTGAATATCAGAGAAATATACCTAATAGACATAGCATGAAGGTTATATATGCGTATGTACAGACAGATAATTAAGAAATCTGTTATTTTTAAGTGATCTCAGATGAGATCGCCGGGAGGTAATGGGTTGAGCCCTGCATCACATATTTCGTTATGAACTGCAAATCGTCTTTTTGCAAGAAATTCAATTTAAACATATATGGTCATTTTGATCACTTTGTCTCTTCAGCATCTGATTTTCAATGCTATGTTGAAGTCTTGCTCACAACATAAGATTATAAATATAAATCTTTTAACTATTATGAATTTGTTTAACGACGATTTGGATATTCGGTATAGCAAACGAAGATTTTTATACATCATCGCAAAATATATAACAGAGCGTTTAAAATTAATGAAAATTAAGTCGTGTTAACAGTGCCAAATTCCGCACATGGTTAGCACATCCGCTGCAGGTGAATGACTTCTGAGCAGTCATTGAAACCATAGAACCAAATTTCCTAAAATCACACTATAAACTAGAGGTTGATGATAAATTCCTAATCTAGATGAGCAGGTATAGCATTGCATAATGACAGAAAATGGGCCAGTTTATCACACGAATTTGAGCTGAAATGATGTGCAGCATCATGCGGTTTATGAAACACTTTTTAGTTATCTAAACATAAATGTTGTAATGAACCAGTTCAAAAGTTTCTTACTAAAGAAATGTGTCAGGAAACAATGTGACTTGTTAACATTCTTGAAAATCAAAGCCATGTTACGGCTTTCTCGTTCATTTTGAACTTTTGTACGTCTGTTTTCTCGATTGAAATTACAATTGTGTTATCTGTCTATATTTGTGATTGGTTAAGCTCCGTAGTTTGATGATTCGAAATAGATTTCGAATTCAGCCTCGATATATTGAACGTGTGGATGTGAATATTTGGCGAGTATTCGTGGATATGGTGGGCTTTAGTAAATTTCAGCAAATGCAGGTACCCCATTTGTCGACGACATATGCAATCTTTCACGGTGATGTTGTACAGTGAAGGCCTTCTGCAAGCGTCAATTCGTCACAATCACAAAATGGTATTATTGAGACCATAGATTCAAGATTCAAGATTAAAGATATATGGTTGAAAAAGCAAATTTCTGTACAATACCATAGGATATACGTATAAAAAATTAAAAAAATCGTTACTCGTATGATCATATCCATGTTCTTCATAGGTGGAGCAAAAATAATCCTCAATGGCAACACAGACTGAGTGAAAAGAATCTTTGGATGGACGGTAGTTCCGTGCGTTAAAATAATATAGACATCAATAGGTAAGGGCCAACGCAATAGTTCTCAACATAAGGTTTCGTAACCTTTGCTTAAAGATGTGCTCGTTCGCTGAGGTAACAATATCTATCGGCGAACTATTCCACAAGAAGCATACACGAACAGCGAAGAAGTGATGACGACAATTCAATCGTGAGTGTGGGATTTGAAGGGTCAAAGGGTGCCTGCGTGTGGGGACAACGGAACGAAACTTGAAGAGGTGTTTGAGAGGGTGGGATTTCACGTAGATGATTCGATATGTCAGAGTGAGGTCGTGTAGGATACGTCTGCGCTCGAGGGTGCACAGTCCAAGTCTGGTCAGTCGCTGCTCAAAGGGTAAATTATTCAATCCGGTAACCGTTTTGGTTGCCTTGTGATAAATTCGTTCGAGGAGCGAGATGTTTTTTTTCCATCCATGGCGTCCAAGCTTGTACAGCGTAGTCAACGACAGGATGTATGTAAGTGTTTAGTAATTTCGCGAGTGAGTGTGGTGGGAAACGTCCGAAAATGCGTTTCAGTAAACCTAGCAAGCTGCACGCACGCTTGTAGACGGCTTCGCACTGTAGGCTGTTCTTCAAAGTGCCAGACACCAAGATTCCGAGATCTTTTTGTGATGTACTCCATTCAAGCGGGTGGCTGCTAAGTGTATAGGGAAAGGGAAAGGGATTACCGACTTGCAACATTTTGCACTTGCGGAAATTAAATGGCAGTTTGTTTTGGATTGACCACTGGTGCAGTTTGTTCAAATCTCCTTGCAGAACTTGACAGTACTCGATAGAGTTGACTTTCGTCCAGATTTTTACATCGTCTGCGAATAAGACAAGCTTACATGCTAGTGAGTTCGGTAGATCGTTTATAAATATGAGAAACAGTATCGGACCGAGAACCGAACCCTGAGGGACTCCGCTCGTGGCTTCAATTGTTCGAGAAGTTTCACCATCTATTCTGACTTTTACTTTGCGTCCAGACAGGTAGCTTGTGAACCAACATGACGCCAACATTCTGCAGCTTCTGAAGCAGTAAGGAGTGATTCACTCTGTCGAATGCTTTAGATATATCTAAGTAACCGGCATGGACGGAACCCCCTTGGTCTAGTGCTTGCGTCCAGTCATTTAGAGTCGTGAGCAAGTTAGACAGGCATGAATATGTTTTCCTAAATCCGTGTTGTGTGAAAGTTATTAGCTGATGGTTCTCGAGATGTTCAACAAGTCGTTCACACACCAGGCGTTCCAAAATTTTAGAAACCGCTGAAAGAAGCGTCACGGGGCGGTAATTCGCCGGATCAGAACGACTGCCCCCTTTGTAGATTGGTGTGATAACACCGGTTTTCCATTGAGTTGGTACGGTTCCCGTATTCAATGAGTGCCTGAATAGACCACTTAGTGGGCCACAAAGCTCCAGCTCGCATGACTTCAGAACAGCGGGTGTTATTCCATCCTCTCCTGGTGATTTGCGAACGTTCAGCCGGCGTAGATGCTTTCGCACAACCGTAGGATTTACCTCGATGTTGCTAAGGCATTCGACTTGTAGTGGGTGCGGCAAAGACGTCAGCGTTGACACGTTCTTTGGACAAAATACTTGCGCATAAAATGATATTAGGGCATCAGCTGTATCCTTGACATTATCAGTCAGTCCGTTCTCTGTCTGGATAGGAAATACACCTGGCTTAACCTTGGTCGCGGTGTTTACGATGGTGTACAGCAACTTAGGATGTCGTTCCATCTGGTCGATCAGCTTAAAATGGTGATATTGCTTGTCTTCTCGAATTAGGGACGTCACCTTGTTACGAAAACTACGAAAGTGTTCCCAAGATGCGTCTGTTCGTGTTATTTTGTGTGCAGCCCATGCGGAATTTCGCATGGCTATCCACTTCCGAGTGCGGCTTCGGAGTTTGAAGCAAAATGTTCTTGATTTCCTTTTGGGAACACAGGTAGAATTTTCGTCTAGTTTTGTACCGATATAACTTAACAGACTAGAACAATGAGTATCTGCATTCGTAAGATCGAGATGTTTTTCCTCCATAATCGTAATGGCACCGCGAAGGCCGAAGTAATCGACTCTCCTGATGAACTTAACGTCTCCCGATGCCCTTCTGGCGTTGCACACGAATTCGAAGGACAACACAAGATGGTCACTTAGCCCCAACGGACTATGATACTGCACTGACTCCATTGCTGTTGCTTCGGAGGTTAAAACCAGATCTAGAATTGATGGTTCATTGAGGCCCCTTTGTCGAGTGAATGAACGGACATGGTTGTATAGAGGAGTGAAAGTGATAATCTCACGGAATTTGTACTCAAGGGATTGCTGAGTATGCACACTTTTGGTGTAGAGATGTGGGAGGTTAAAATCACCCATTATTAACAATTGGCATCCTCTAAGCGAGCCTACGCGGATGATGTTTGTATGTCCGGCCTCTATGAGAGCCGGACCATTGCAGTTTTTTGAAACAACTTCCTAGTTCAGTCTGTCCGTGTCTTCACACGGCGTCGCTGCAGCTTGTGTTTCGGAGGCAACCTTCGGTATGCGGAGTCTGAGCTCATTTGGTATATTTTTTCTGTGTATTTTTCAATATTGTCTGACAAAGGCTGTTATAGCAGAAGTTAGGAAATTGAGTTTTAAAGGGGGTGGTCCATCGCCTTTGTAGTTTGATCACCCCGGTATCCTGAAGGTATTTGCGACAACACTTTCGCGTGCTCCAATCGCTTCTGCAACGTATAACCACTGTTTATAGTCGTGTTGTTGTTGTTTCGCGGCCTCTGTTGTACTGGTAGCCTCTGGAACGCCTAGAAGGATCAGACTGCGCTCATTGATTTTCTTACGAACGTCTCCGCCTCCTTTTCTTTCCCACCAGGGTATATCGGCGTAGATTCGAGTATTGCACGTAGGTATGTCACGTAACAAGTAAGAATTCAAAAGAATAATCTCCATATCCCTCTCACTGTTTAGTGTTACTTTTAGTAGCCGCGCTTCGCCGAAGTGTGGGGAGCTTTGGTGGCGAACCAAACGTGTAACAGCTGAAGGTTTTATCGTTTCCAACCCCATCAACGTAAAACGTTTGGACCATTGTTCTAGGTCGTATCGTTGTCTATTCACCAGAAGTGTCTCGCTAGACTCCTGTATGTTGGTACAGATTACAGAGAGATTTTTTGCGATCTTTGGGGCGGCAACATTAGGTTATAAAACCGATTGTTTGAGCGGAACCACCCGATGAGCAAGCATCTTGGTCTTCGTAACCGTTTTAGTGACAGAGGAGTTCGCGTCAGAAAAGTGTTTCGAGTTATGTGGGCGCTTGTGTACAGGTTGATCATAATCTTTTTCGGTTTGCTGCCTTTCTATAACCGGGGAAGAGCAATGATGTTCACAATCTGCCCTAGATCCGAGTTTACCAATCAGTAGCTCGTTTAGCAGACCTTCGATTCTTTGTACACTACTCTCTAAACATAAAATTTTCGTATCCGCGTCGGTCTGTGTGCTCACAGTTGTCTTCGTAAAATTTCTCGATTGAGATCTGCATGTCTGACAGATGTAGCAAACTCCTGGAATTTCGTCTGCATTGATAACAGTAAGGGCATCGACGGTCAAAGTAGCATCGCACTTCATATGAACCTTCTCACGACAAACAAAACAATTAGCCTGTCGGGCTTTGCGGCTTACGGCCTTTCGACAAAGTTTGCACACGTGACCGCTGTCAATGGGCTTCGTTTGTGAGGTCATGGCACCGGAGCGAAAAATTATCGATCGATGGTTCGGGTAAGTGGGTGTGTTCGTGTAGGTCCGTATGATGTGTAGACGGGTTTCGTAGCGGATGAAACGAACTAGGTGAGTGAAAAATCGCGCCTAGTGTAGTATGGGTAAAAAACCGCGTAGCTCCTCAAAATTGGATCCGATTTTGTGGTCCAAGGTGACAAGCGAAGTAGAAGTTCGAGCTCTTTCGAACAGTCGTAAAATCAGTCGAATATTCCGTAGTTTACTCAAACTTGCACCGGTGCGTTCAGTTTGGTTCAGAAGGTGAAGGATGAATTTGTTTAGAAATTGCGTGTTTTCTCTCCAAGAATATTGTGTTCACAATGCTTGTTATGAGAGGAATCCGAAAAGGTATAAAATATCCAGATACGACAAACCGGGAGTGAAGTAGATCTAAAATCGTAGGAGACCCGAAATATACGTCCGTTCATTACGTTTTGGTCTTCAGTTTTTTCTGTTTACTCGAATTGCAATACATCGTTTGTTACTTCTATCAGGTATCACACACGTTAAAAGAGTACACATTTTGTGACCCATTAGCATCTATGCTGATTAGTTCTTTTTTGGTGACCTTATTTTTTACCGTTGTTTAATAGAACGAAAATAATATCCCGGTAACATCTCCTTCCCACAAGTGATTAGAATGCTAAATTTGAAAATAGCGACAAAACACTCAGATGGTATGTGAGATTTAGGCTGTTAACCATACGTTCAAGGACTTTACGGCTACGGAATACATACATCCTATAATTGATCGGATCATCGGCTACTTATTAAAAGCGTCCCCAGTGTCAGGTCTAAGCCACAGAAACGTTAAGAATTGGGAATTATTAGATGATTTTCATTACGAGGCCTTTATTAACAATTATAATAAAGTCAACTCCGTATCCCCCTAAAAATAGAAATCTACGCACCAGTCTGTATTGCAAAGCTATTTTACTACGAAATGCGATTTTGTTTCGCTTGTAATATCTGTAGGTAAACCTTACAGCGCATTGATTTCATATGTTAGTTGATATCTGGCCCGTGGTTCAGTGAGGCTGGTGATCACATTATAGTAATTATGTTTATTAGAATTTCACAGTGGATGATAACATTTATCCGCCTAAATGATATTGTATATCGATGTTAGTGATCCAAGATGTTAGGAGTTGTTAATTGTCAGCAAAGAAAGAGAAATGGCGACCGTATAATAGTTTTCTGAAACGTGTAATAGTGAAAACTATACAAAGCGCGTATTTTCTATTTGTTAATTATTCCGATGAACCTCAGTCAAATTTCGAAAGCTATTTGAAAGAAAAAATGTGTTCAAGGCAATCGCACAAATTTCCTTCTGAGACTCATCTACGGCCGCAGTGCATGGGGGTCCTGGAGTTACTGGTATGAAGCGTGAATCAGAATTCAGCATCGCTAGCAATTGAGTGGATTCATCGGCGCATTGAAAATGTCCTGACTGTCTGCGATGTCTTAATCTAACAAACAATTATGAAATGCTTTTATCAAAATGCAGGTCAAAGTTGCAGCAGATTCCATTAGGTTTAATTAACACGGTCAAACGTGAAAGCAATATATCCGTTACCAACTTACACACAAAAGAGGTATCTGGATGTTTGCCATTATTAAGTGGAGACTGTAAGATATATTTCTGTGGTAAATTTAGATAGAAATTGAAGCCACTGCTTAATAAAGTTCGTACAACGCACAAACAAAAATAATCAAATTGTGTTAACTGTTCAATTGCTAGAGGCGCTCATGGATGACTAAATTATCGTGTTGCCCACATCCCTCACACTACACAACACAACCGATTTCTTGTTGTTGGGTTTATTCAGGTGGAGTCAGTAAGCTTAGTTTCATTGAGGCGTGTGACACTACGCACCCATCAACGCCTCAACGGATTGTCTAGGGATCACTATGTGATTCTGTTTTTAAACGTCTTGGTTCGTTGTAAGAACGCTATTAAACAGTGGCTTCCATGTTATGGTTACTTCAATCAAGCAACATTTTGTAGAATTAAAGATCCGTTTAAACATTTTCATATTCGATTACATTAGAGCTATAATCGACTTATATTCAGATCAATACACTGAAAGTAATGGAATATTTGTGATGATATAAAATCATATTCAGATTTTGTAAAACAAAATATTTCAATGCTAACGGGAAAATTAATAATTATGAACAATGCCGATACCGGAAAACGTTCCTTACGTTTAAAATGTGAAGTCAGCGGTGAATCATTAGGCGCGACGGCAGAAGGCGACGAAAGCGTCATTGCGACGATGCAAATTGACAGAAGCATTGAAATTCGGCAGACCATTGTGGCGCACACAGAGTCAGGTCGCACTGTCTAGGAAAATCAGCTATTTTTAATTGCATGTCTAGCAATGACAACTTTGGCATCTTCTCCTACTTGTAGATTCACTAAACTTGGAACATCTTCCCTAACTGAATTTTTGCATACACATTCACAATTATGTTCGAGTATATGATAGATAAAGAATTTGCAGTATGTTTAAATTTAATTATTTAAAATGAAGTTTTTTGGCACGTTCATCAATAACATATCTCCAATTATAATAGAAATAGATATTATATCATTTTTAGCAAGATATATGAGAGTGATTATTATTTGACTTTTGTGGAGACGCATTTCATTTATAACCATCTTGAAAAATAAGGTTGCAATCATAACTGGTCGGCTTTTTCTGACAATATACAATGTAATTAGTAACATTAGCGCGGAAAAACACGTTTTCAGAGGAATGTTTCGGATTTTCGATAGACTTGTGGATCATTATTCCAACATCACAGGTCATGGCTTAATTTGTCGGATTATTAAACATCTCGACTTTAATCCAAAAGTTTGCGTTCATCGGTTCACCATTAACTATATCAGCCACACGTTTAATATGCACTAATAAATTGTTTCCGATTAATCACTTAATTCAATCTATCCAAACCAAATCGTGTTATCCAATAAGTCTCACCGCATTAGATAAATGCGATTGGTGTAATACGCACAAAACAAGAACTTAAACAAATCTCAGATAATAAAATAACTAAAGAAAGCACTGACCTGAAAATCGTCAGATCCGGTTATCGCTCATTCAATTTATATATCTAGTCTCAATTTTACAGTAGATAATCATTACATATATCTTCAGGAAGCAGATATGTATCATAATGTATTTATAACCATCAAGTAACTACGTTGATTATAAACCTTCATGCGTGTATGTAATATATATAATATGTATTATTTACGAATAACTGCATACATAATGACCACAGGTTAAACCAATTAAAGTTATAAGTGTAGAACACTGAAGCCTTTCGAAAGAATAATATAATTTGTAATTGGTGATGAAAATATCTTTTTTTACAATGCATTTGATCTGTCTAACTTCCGCCAGCCAAATCATCCAGCGATTACACTAAGACAACATGGATCGGAAATCTTCGTAACGAACGCCAAAATTGCGCACGAAGGAACGTACACTTGTCAGTATCCGGGGATATCTGATGCGGTAGAATAATTGGTATATGTTGATGTTGGTGTAAACAAAAAAATAATCACAAAAAGTACCAGTAACTACATCGAATTAGCTTTCAATCCAACAGCCATTAATTCAAAGAATTGATACACAAACGTTTCCAAGTGAATTAAAGTAAACTAATCCAGTGGATATAAAAGATAAACCTGTTCAGATTATCTAATATATGGGGAATAATTATGACACGAAGTAGGATATAATAACTTGACATGATTACTTCCATTTATTATTAGGCGTCAAGAAATCCTACGCCCCATTGCGCTAGTCATATGAATCATGCTGGATCAAACCAATTTTCGGGAAACCGTGAATTATATGGCGAAACATACAACTACCCAATCCAGATATTTCATAATATCTGTGGAAACGACGAAACAATAAAAGACAATATAGACAAATTCCGTGATATGTGTGCTGCTTAACAATGTATCACCTGTGTCTTAATTTATGTTACATCGGCACATATCAAAGATTACAAACAAAATTGTTCTTCAGATTGCTGGTCATATATGTGTCCATGATCAATAGTCATGATATCGGAACGCCTGGTGTGTCCACATCTAATTTAACTTAAATTTCTAAAGGATATTGCATTATATGCATTAGGTTATATTTCATATATATTTATATTTCGCTAACAAAGATTTTTACTGAAGTCCAAATCAGCAATAACACATTTCCATTTTTGGTTTGTGTAAAACGATATATTAATCGGAACTTCTCATTTTGCTGACATTTTTCAAACAACCGGAACAATTGAATTTTCCGTCTTGTACGGTGGACTCTTTCCGACAAGTTCTGGAATAATACATGACCATATGCTACATCCAGTTGATGAATCGTTTCATTTTTTTCCATTTGTGCTTCGCTTTTATTGTGTTGATTTCTGCTGTGTACCCATGCGAGTTGCATATCGCTTTTTATTTTAAATTTATTTTAAATTTTATTCAACGTTTAGTCATGAATAACATCAATACATTTTAATGACCTCACAGTTTAATGGACGGTTAAAGGTAAACAAATCGATGGACTTGCTCTAAGACAGTCAGTCAGCACATCGGGTCAAGCTTTTATGATTGATGTCACAAAGCTAACCGGCAAACATGCCATTGTGTGTTTCATGCAATGCTAATTTGGTCGACCTTTGTACTGCCGATTAGTGACTTAAACTGAACCAAAAATTACGATGTTATATGATACTTAGAAAACTATCTGGCAATGCCAACAAGATACCAATATATCTCGTATAAATAAATGATATGAACTCATTTTGAATAAGAGCATTGCTAGTAATTTGGATGAGGACATGATGAGTTCTATTGTGGCTTACACGTTGCAGCTACACCGCTGGTCAAAATCATTTAAGGTGGGGAAAGCCGAAGGTGATAACATCAGTAAATGTCAGGTCAAAGAGCGACAGTTGGCTAACCCCTTGACCAATCAGCAAATTTCTGGTTAATCGGTGTAACAATAATCACAGCCAATCTAAAATCGAGTGCTCCTACGATTCCCACGAGACAAGAGAAAGCCTATTGCTCAAGGACATTTTACGCTCAAGACCAATAACAAAATACACTTCGATCTAATGACGGCAAAACCAAATAGCCACAAAACGGTTATGAGACACCTCTGCCCCGGTTGTCCCTAATATCTAATTTTTTAATCGATTTCGTGCAAACCGGTAGGATTCAAGCCTTTACCACGTAAGACTCGTTTTATTGGCAATTGACAAATTTCATATTTAAGAACAGCTTCATCATCGTTTGTTGCTTCTGTCGGTAACATACACCTTAAAATAGTACACAGTTTGTGTCCCATTAGCATCTATGCTAATGAATTTGGTTTTGGTGACCTTATTTAATGCTTTGTTTGATAGACCAAAATTACTTTTCCGGTAACATCCCCTTCCCACAAGCGATTAGAATGGTAAATTTGAGACAGCGAAACAACAATTAGATGGTATCTGAGAATTAGGGTGATATAGTGTGAACCGTACGTATAAGATTTTTCGGCTACGGAAAACATACATCGTGTAATTGATCGGATCATCTACTGCTTAATAAATGCGTTCCCAGTGTGAGGTTGAGGACTCGGAAAGATTAAGAAATAGGGATAATGACATGATTTTCTTTGTGTCAATTCATGTGAGTTTTTTGATTTAAATGTTTAGATTCCTTCCGTCTATTCATTCCCCGTCTGTTTCAATGAAATTGTTGAATATGCAATGGCAATATAATCAAATTTAGTGCGAAATTTTTTCTTGATAAATCTGAGATTGTTGTTGTATTTTCAGTGGTTCATTGTTTCGATAATCAGTTCATTATTAGCTCGATTGCGACAAGTTTGTTTTCGAGGATAGTTATCGTTTTTCTAGACAATCGAACTCATATTCAGAAAATAAATCATTAAATACTACTGCATTAAAAACGAAATCGTTCACATCTATTATACATCAAAATCATTTCAATCCAGAGGCAATGAAACATAAAGGTAACAACGCGCCTCGGGATATGTGGACGTTTCGGTACATGTATAGCTTGTTTTACAAGAAAAATGCATATCCTAACTTAACACTAACCCACTATTTGGTCAATTTCATTTATTTTAATCCTTGCAATTGAGATTTTTACGTATGCGTATATTTGGAAATTCCTCGTATTTTTATTTTATCTATCGAATTCATCAGAATGTGTCAGCATTAAACATCTTTACAAATTGCTTCAAGCTGTTGGCCTCTTCCAAGAATACTCTATGTCGTTACTTCTATTTAATCTGAAACAAACTTCGTGGTAAAATGATAGGGTTGCAGATAAGAAGCCTTTTAAAATTAATGAATGGCCGAGAACCTCAATGTTCTTGCTCCAACGCTGTTGTGTATATTCGCTGCGCAGCTGCTGAAGCTGCCGTTTAGGACAAGATTACAAGGTGTTTAGTAAAGCATGCGAATGATGGCATCATTTTCAATCCGAAACAACTAACGGCACAAAGCAAGGTTCGCGATGTACTAATCCGCAGACTGTGATTTACGGGCAATTACACCACTAGTGCTCACTACCGATAGCAGCTCCTGTCTCGTAAGCACTGATTTACGTTGGCTTGCAAAAACATGGGTTAATAATCAGTATGAACAAGAACAAAGTATTTGTTAACGGCAATGATAAACGTTGCCAACTTGAACTAATAAATGTTTCCACGAGGCTTGTTTTAAAAATAGTTAATAGATTCACGCAAAACACGGAGATTGATTTATTGGCTGAGCAGCTGCAATCTTATCCCTTTAGAAATATCAGGTCATGGACACTGAAGGATATGTTGATGATATACCGTGCGTGTATACTAGATGCTCTTGCCATCGTTCTTGCTAGTCGAGATATACGTTTTCATAATCAATTCGTTTTATTTATTTTTCGGCAAGCTGAAAATGAACCAATGAATATATCGTAGCTTTATCGTATACTACGGCGTCTGTGTGTGACTGATATTGTTCAACCGACTGCAGCTTATGCTCTGAGTCCTATGGATGAGAAGTTTACTCCGGGAAGGGACGTTGATTTGTGAAAATATTCTCACCTGATTTTCGTACATATTTGATCGACATTAACCGAATAAGTCCATCGAAATTAGTAAAATAATTATGTCTCTTGAGTGTTATTCGTTCTATATGTGACCAATATCTCGCTTTAAATATTCAAGTGATTTTGAGATAGAGAATTACCAAAGAAATTCACAGAGGAGCCGCATGCACTGGCGATGACAGCCAACATGTAATATTGTGATGCAGATAGAAAGTGTATTACATAGTAACAATTAATGAGTAAACTTTAATTATATGTCGTAATAATATGCATTCTATATGATCATTCAGATTATTACGGATCATTGCTATGAGTTTGCTTTTATAAAAATAAAGAAAGACAATTTGGTTGTATGTCATTCCTAAATATGTATGCACCCAGAATTTCGGGAGCAAATCATGTCAGATATATTAGTAATTACCTTACGATTGTTGCGCAGCAAATAAGATTGCACACCTTCTAAGCTTCTGGATTTCTTCCTCCCCTGAATGGTCACCGGAGAATTCATGGATTCGTTTGCCTCGCAAGTGAAAGCCATTTGTTTTCCAATCACAAAACGCTGCGATTTTGGCTTAGTTAGAAATTCGGTTTGCCTATCAAGTTGTAAAATTAACGACAATGTTCGGAATAATATATATATTTAGATAGAAGTGATTGCTGATAGCAAACAAAGATCGAGAAATGATAATTCATAAAATTTAAAACGTATTTCTACGTAAGTGTTAAAGATTCGACAAATAAAACAATCATTATCAAAAAACGCTAACTATTTACAACGCAAAGAATATAGATGTAAAATAAAATGTGAGATATAATAGTTATTAAAGAGTATATCAAATTTACAGATATGATGTTTTTATTTAGAACTATAAACTCAGAAACGTTTTTGGTAGCCAATGATGTAAGCTCACAATACCCATAGGATAGGGAGGTAAATCGAGTAAAAAAACAAAAAATTGACAGTCGTATACCGACCAAAATGACGACGAATACCCAATCGTGAATGTGGAATGCCTAAAGCCTTTGATTGTTTTCGTTTTCCACTCGGGGCATATGGATTTAGCAAGTGTTTTAGGTAATCATTTTTAGTTTGCAAGATTTTGAATGCATATTGGCGGCTGAATGGTGAATAATGTGTTTTCGAATAAACAACTTGTATCTGCGACAAGGTACCGCGGTGAACGTTTGCAAAACATCTAACCATTTTTTTAACTGGAATGCTCTGGAATTTCTAGCCCACTCTCAGAGATTAGTCCCTTATGTTTGATTAAAGATTATATTTAACCAGTTGGTATTGCGCATGTGATTCAAATGATCACTGATCATCGAGAATTAACAAGATGACGTATTGCAGTATACTAACTTGTAAAAATGAATCACTTTTCTGCAGCTTTGTGAAACTTAATTTCTGGCTCTTGATTTATCCAATTCTCACTCCAGTTCTTTAATGTAAGTTTAAAAAATTCGGAATTCTCATTCCGAACAAGGTTTAACAGTCGATCATATATCGACCAACAGTGATTCCGATTAAATGACCTAGAATTTTTCGGATGGATGTAACATAAATTACGACACAGGGATGCATTGTTAAGCAGCACACAGATCACGAAATTTGTCTATATAGTTTTTGATTGTTCCGTGGTATCAACATGTAGCTTGAAAACATACAAAAATTATGAAATATCTTGATTCAGTCGTCTTATTAATTTTCGCCATATAATTCACGGTTTCCCGAAAATTGGTTTGATCCAGCATGATTCATATGACTTGCGCAATAGGGCGTAGGATTTCATGATGCTAGTTTGATAACATTTAAACGTAACGCCAAAAAAGAAATGAAAGTAATCATGTTAAATGTATTATATTCTACCACATGTCCAAATTATTCCCCTTATATTTATTCACGCGAAATTCTGGAAGATCTGCTAGATAATCTCAACAGTTTTTTTTCTCTCATATCCAATGGATTAGTTTATTTTAATTCATTTGGAAACCATTGCGTTTCAATTCTTTGAACCCATGTCTGTTGGTTTGCAAATGAATTCTATGCTGTTACTGTTATGTATTTGTTTACACCCACCATCAACATTTACCACGTTTTCTACCGCATCAGGTAGCTCCGGATACTGACAAGTGGATGTTCCCTCATGCGCAATATTGGCGTTCGATACGAAGATATTCGACCAATGTTGTGTTAGTGTAATCGCTGGAAGATTTGCCTGGCGAAAGGTGGGCAGATCAAATGCATTGTAAAAAAGGATATTTTCATGATCAATTATAAATTATATTATTTATTGAAAGGTTTCAGTGTTCTATACTTATTTATTTCATTGGTTTATCATTGTTATAATAAGCGCAGTTACTTGATGGTTAAAAATTCATTATGATAAATATCGGTTTTGTAAAGATATATGTAATGATTACCTACTTTAAAACAAAGTTGAGACTAGATAAATAAAACGAATGAGTGATAACCGGATCTGATAAATGTCAGGTTAGTGCTTTGATCAGTTATTTTGTTATCTCAGATTTGTTTAAGTTCTTGTTTTGTGCGTATTATACCAATCATAATATAATACGACTATACTGAATTCGCTAGCCGGGTTTTGTGTGCATAAATTATAATAATCGCATTCCGAAAGATCTACTCAATGTTGGGCTGAAAGCAGAACACGTGTGCAAAAGAGATATGAAATCTCTCGGTATTGACCCAAAATGTTGCGCAAAACTGTGTACTGACCGCTCACTTTGAAGACACCCTGTAAAGGTAGTGAGAAGCAGGTTGGCTCTCTCTTTTGGCTGCTAAATTCGTATCAAGCCGCAGTGCAGTTGAAACTGATCGATCATGTACTGCCTATCTGTATAACCGCTGTGAGAGAAATTGTCTCATGAATTGTTGGCTGTTTATTCATTCTCAAAGATGTGGAACATGGAAACATTATGAGCTTGCGATTCTGATATAACTAGCATAATATCGACTGTTATCGGAAACGAAATAATTATACATTACTGGTTTTGGATGTAATAATTTGAATAATTATCTGTAATGCTTACCCGCACTCTATGTCCATGCTCCGTATGAAGCGACGAAAATTATGAAAAACATTCACACAAGAGTTGCAATTGGCACACAACGCATATGGTTGGCTAACTTCAGTACGATCGATTTTGTGGTTGCACTCAGTGCGACCTGATATTCATTGATTAAAAATGTCTCATGAGTGGTCAATAATTTGTGCAAAACATTGCTCAAACCAGAAGATGAATCGTAGCAAATATATGGAGATAACTAGGGCGTGGTGATGCTTGAACGAATTAATTAAAAAACTGCAGCTATTACCCAGGTTGTCTATATAATCGAAAATTATTTTTTTATAGAAAACCGCAAAATTATATTTTTTCATATAATAGTTCCTTCATTTAGGAACAGTAGGATTTTAAAAGAGTAGCTCATCCACTATCCGAGGCAAGATTTCGAAACACTCAAAAACGGTTTTTAAAAATCTCGTTTGCATTATATTTTATCTGGGATTTCGCGGATTATTATGGGTGGTATACGTGTGTACTTTATTAACAATTTTCTTGTTTCGGGCCATTTTCCCAGTAATTGTTCGGAATGTAAGGAAAACGAAATTCGAACTCAATCATTAAGACCTGTTATATGACAACGTTTAGCCTATAACACTGACACTGTTTCAGATCAGTAGGTGATAATCAGAGAAGCGAATGTAGATGAGTAGCAATACAACCATCACTAATAATTTATCTCCCACGAAACAGAAAATGGAAATACTAGGGATGTCAGAGCGCGTGCAGAAACACGAATAAATTAGATTGATTTCTAATCCGCATGCCCCCAATGAGGATAGCAGACCGTGTCGAGACGGTACCTTATTTACTGTAGGCTGCCCAGCTCAATGCGTGTGGTAGCCGTCCAATGAGACCTGAAAATGTTTACCACCGTCGGAAGCAGCCCCAGGCGTTGATCTTTACGCCAGTCGAGCTGCTTCCCGGGTGTCATCTCGGTTGGTGAGCTGAGATTTACGCCAGGGCAATTCAATATCGGGAACTAGCAATTGCCCATGCAGCAAGTGCTCCCAATCCAAGGCACTACCGGAACCAAAGGAACAGCTTAGCTGATAAGTTAAGACAACGTTGCCGTCGCAGGAATTTGCAGGACGAAGTAGAATACAGCAAGATTATGTCTTCCGAAGCTCCAGATAATTATGCTACTGGATTTAGAAAAATGCCTTCTGCTTTGGATGTCAGGATCAAATCTAGGAGTGAATACTGGCCATGGACTCTTTGTCGTGTGAAGTGATTTAGGTGGTTGTGAAGAAAATTAGTTTAATCATCTCGCGGACATTATACTCCGCGTGTTACTAGTGCATCCGTTTGGAGCAAAGCATATAAATGTTGATATCACCTATTATTAATATATGATTTCCGCTTAGATTTAGAGCATTATATATTATTTCTAGAAACATTACTTTATGTGCATCGCTGAGGTGGGTGAGCGATAAATTAAACCAAGGAGTTCTATCCCGATTCCAGAAACAAATTAGACAACAAGGTATACTCTAGCTCAAAACATGTATCATTAACATTTGTAAAAAGACGTCATGCGCAATATTACACGGTAATTTCACAAATTGTACTTGCGTGGTCTAACCGATTCAAGATCATATTCGCAATTGACGGCTTGCAAACAACTATCGAACACAGCGGTCATGTTATGATTCCTCGAATGGGTTAATACATCCAATTATTTCGCAAAACAAGAGCATTAGTTACTGGAATGTTAATGCTGGTTTTGTTATGCAGCAATGATTCATGTATTATGTCTATTGACTCAACCCTTCGAGAGCTGGGATATAGTGCTTCATAGAACCGTTTTCTGAGATTGAGTCGTCAGTATGTTGGACGGTAGCCCCTTAGCTTGTGTTGTTGAGGCTGTCTTTAATTCACTCATTCTAACGTCATCGGGGATGTTTTAACTCCGTATTCGGTGAGGAGTTTTTTCCAAGTATGGAATAGCACTTGTCAGGAAAGTTGGCTTCAAAAAAGGTGATTCATCACCATTATAATTTGGTGACCGGGGTGTCCTGAAGTTAGTCACAACAACACACTTACTCGCTCCTATCTTTTCTGACATAATTTTCACTGTTTTTAGTCGGGCTGTTATCTAACATTCTCAAGGTTATTGGCGTCCTGTGGAAAGCTTAGAAATATTAGACTGCGCTTTTTACGTACAACGATACGTCCTTTTCTTTCCACACCAGGTTATGATGGATTGATTCAATTTTTGCACTCCGGAAACTCACATAGCAATTAGGATTTTAAAATCACAGTCTCAATGAGAATGATATGGAATCCTTATAAATGTTAAAAGTTATTTTCAGCAAACGTGATTCGCCAAAATGCGGGAGGTTTAAATGGCGAACCAAACGCCTAACTCCTATAGTTCTGATGGCTTCCGAACCCATCATAGTACAGAGGTTTAATCATTGTTCTTATTCGTTACTCTGTTAATTCTCAAAACGTGCTGCCGCGATTTTACGTTGTTATGGCTGCGAACTTTGGATTTGAATACGATAGTTTTAGTGAACCTTCAAAGAAGCCGAAGGCGTAAACTATTTATGCCAGATATGCCGTTGACAGTCTCTTTTTCAAAGAAGTAGTTTGGTTTGATTCTTCAATGTTTGCAGATGCAGGTCACAGATTGCGAACTACAATTTGTTTCAATTTGCTCATTTGCATGCATTTCCATCACAACCATCCGCGAATGTTTACGTGCTGCTTGCATTCATCATTTAGGTGCTGTAGGTGCTGCATTTGAACCAGCAGATTGTTTCGTTTTTTTCGGGGTCAACCAAATGTACAGTCAAAACGACAATAAATAGAAACGGCCACGGTTTGTTGGTTTGGTATTGTGTAATTTTAGCGTGAGGCGGCTAGGTCTAAGTATATTCCGACGTTAGGTTTTGCTGTGTTTCTTCAGTCTTCCTTTGAGAATGTTCGTATGATTGATTGGACGTTTTGTTTAACTTCGTGTATTTCCCGGCAGTGAAAAAACACTTATGGGTAAACCGAACAGCAAAAACATATAAGCGAGTCATTGGACAAACGAACAGGACAAAAATCTGCTGATGCAACACACACACACAAAGACACTTCGTAGATGAATAATTTTTCGTATGAATAGATCCGTAGTAGCAGATTTTAAAAATCCATAAATGTATTGTACTCCACCCATTGGGTGTGCTACACATAACGTCAAACCATTTCGTGGTTAATGTGAAGATGATGGGTTCGAAAACCATCAGACCTACAGCAGTTAGGCGTTTGGTTCGCCATTTAAACATCTCACATTTCAGCAAACCACGTTAACTGAAAATAACTGTCAGCATTGATAAGAATTCCAATTCATTCTCGTAGAAACTGTGATTTTAAAATCCTAATTGATCTGTGAGTTTTGGAATGCAAAGGATAAATCATCCCCATCATAACCGGGTGTAAAAGAAAAGGACTCAATGGAGTACGTAAAAAGCAAATTCTAATTTTTCTAGGGGTTCCAGAGGACGACATTACAATAAAGACTCGTAAATCACAGCAAGTCTAAAACAATGAAAAGTATGACGAAAAAGATAGGAGCGAGTGAGTGTGTTGTTGTGACTACCTTGCACTTGCTGCATGGGCCATAGCTAGTTCCCGATATTGAACTGCCCTGACGTGAATCTCAACGCACCAATAGAAATGACATCCAATTCCGCTTCTACGGAAAATAACACGGGAAGCAGCAGATACCGGTTAAAAGCTCTAGCTCGACTGGCGTAAAGCTCAGTGCCTGGGGTTCCTTCCGACGGGGGTAGAGATTTTCAGCTCTCATTGGACGGCTTTTGAACGCATCAAGCTGGGCAGCCCGCAGTCAATAAGGTACTGTCTCGACACGGTCTGCTATCCTCATTGGGTGCATGCGGATTAGAAATCAATCTAATTGATTCGGGTTTGTGCATGCGCTCCGACATCCCTAGGATTTTCATTTTCTGCTTAGTGGGAGACAAATTATTAGTGATAATTGTATTGCTAGTCATTTACATTCTATTCTCTGATTTTCCCACACTGATCTGAAACAGCGTCAGTGTTAAATGCTAAACGTTGTCTTACTGATTGAGTTTGCATTTTGTTTTCCTTACATTCCGAACAATTACTGGGAAAATGGTCCGATTCAAAGATAATTGGAAATAAAGTGCACAATTATACCACCTATAATAATCCACGAGTTCTCAGACAAAATATAATGCAAGAAAGATTTTCAAATCTTTTGTCGGAAAGTGGATGAGCTACTCTTTTTACAAATCCTACTGTTGCTAAATGAATGAAGTATTTTATGAAAACAATATAATTTCCCGGGTTTTTATAGAATGTTTTTTTCATTATCTTGGCAACATGGGTAATTGCTGCAGTATTTTAATAATTAGGTGTGCGCTTTACCACGCTCCAGTCATCTTCATATATTTGCTACGATTTGTCTTCTAGTTTGAGCAATGTTTTGCACAAACTATTGACCACTCATGAGACATTTTTAATCAATGAATATCAGGTCGCACTGAGTGCTACCACAAAATCGATCCTACGGAATTCAGCCAATCATAAGCGTTGTGATCTTCGTGTGCAAATTTAATCTCTTGTGTGGATGTGTTTCATAATTTTCGTCGCATTCTACGGAGCACGGCAGAGAGTGCGGGTAAGAATTATAGATAATTATTCAAATTATTACATCTAAAACCAGCAATATATAATGATTTCTTTTCGGAAAACAATCGAGATTATGGTCGTTATTTTAGAATTAGGTTTGTCATGTTTGTATAATAATTATGAAGCGACGAACAGCATTTTATTCATAAAATTTACATACAAAATTTATTCAGCGAGAATCAGTTTAACACCATGATCGTAAAGTTTTGAATTGCGATGCGGTTAATCTGAGTTTTTATATTAAATAAATCTAAGCTAATTAATCGATATAGTGGATATTATAGGTAAATATAAGTTTTCAGTTTCTGTGTAATCTGTCGAATACTCAATATTGCGTGGAAGGACACATCATACTCTAAGATTAAAAACGATTGATACAATCAAATACTACCGCCAAAACACCACAAATTATCATTCATATTTGTGTACTAGAACAATCGCAAATTAGTTTTCGAAATTATAGCCGTTAGTGGATATTTTCAACGCGAATAACAATATTGTCATATGCGGTAGACAAAGTCGTAACATGACAGATGGGGTTCTGTATAGGCGTGCAGGAGGGCTTCCTGGTTTCCTGCGACGATATTTCTGTTGCGTTTTATCCTTGAACATTGTTTAATTTTCCGTCAACCAACTTATACGAAACGATTGCGAGGGTTAAGTCTCCGCAGTTCACCTCAAAAAGTATGTAAAGTGATTTGTACTTATAAATGATGCCTTACTCCAAATCACACGTCAAATCTTGTAATCCTATACCATGATTCACGATGAGCAAGAAACCACTCAGGGACTTTAAAAAATTCACAATCGCGCTTTGATTGTTATCAAAACGATTTTTTGTCTCAGTTTTTTACTTTAGCATCGCGCTTTCTTGAAATATTGATACCGGTTTCACTGTTGAGACTCATATAAAATTTAGACGTATATTTGCAGTGAAGCATTTGATTGTACCAATGAGTTTACTCTTAGTGTTTATACAAATCCACTATACGTCACCTTTCATGACTCCGAACTATATATAGTTTACAAACTAATATTGAATAATGCATGTAAATTATTATGCTAAGTTATTTTTCTGTTAGCTAAACGTATTTTTAATCTTGAAGACAAGCCGAATGCGCAATGAGAGAACAATATGAAATCAAAACGTTTTTTGTTGGCGTTTCTTGATTATCATGTAACATGATTCTGCATATCATGCGCGAAAGCGTTTCCCTATCTGTGAACCCACCTCTGGGAGATTATTCTATAACGTAGCATTTACAACGTTAGGTGTTGCTCCATTAATGGACGGCATTTGCAAGATAGCATAACATCAAACACCGCGTATACATAGTTATCTTGTGATCTGGTACGAAAAATAATCTATGTCAAACTTATAATACATTCACCTGAAATCAATTCTGTTATATTCGATATAATGATTGCCAATTATACATATTATTCTCAATGATAGGTCACATCCCTTCATGCGAAAGAACTTGCCTGAAAATTCCTGTCTTGACAGAATTATTGGTCTCAAAATGGCTTTTAATTATTTTGTTTGCAAAACACTCTAAACACTTTTGACAACTGGTATGCAACCAACCGTGACAAACCACCTAATTCTTATAAATTCTAGTCATATTGTTATATAAATTGGCCACACATTACTGTGTTTTCCTTACATTTTAAAGTCAACGGTGCAGCTTGCACACATACTTCGTTTTCTTTCTTGTTATCTATTGTGTTCTAAAATCTTCTCAATTGAACGAGAGGTATTAATTAGGCAAATATTTGCGAAATAGAAACTGTCGACTTTGCTGATAATTTTGCCTGTCACTTACAAATATGAAGTGCTGCAGGAGAATGCAAGGCTTCTGACAGGGACTCCGAAAGCAATGTGTGTAATATTTATGTATACAAAAATTAAGACACGAAACCGTCACTTTTATTTAAATGGACGGGTTAAACGCCCCCGTAGTATTTTGTGAACTCAGCATTGTGATAGACGCTAAAGTACAAAATGATACAGATAGAATGACTTCATACGGAGTGTCCATGAGTGTGTTTTGGAATGTTGAGAATATCTTCAAACACCACGTTGACGAACGTCGATATATTTATTTATTTATTCATTTAATCAAGATGATATGCAGTTAAAAAGATACGCTTTACAAGACCCACACAAATTTACATCGGGTCGAATGGTAAAAAGGATATCAAAATATTGTTAGAGATTATTGTCAAACGTGAAAAACATACTTATCCATGTGGATGTCTATTGATTACTTAAAAACGTCAAATTGCGAACGGAAAATGCACATTTGCGGCAGTTCAAACTGCTATGGGGTGGGTAAAGATTAGATTGGTGTCCACACAAATGTGTTTTATGGGAAAGATGAAACAAACTACTGAAAGGATGATTTGTTTGTTTGACCACTGTCCAAATGAATAGTAGTGCTCCTCGTTGCCGTCTGTATTGAGCCGAATGCAAATTCAATATTTTAAGTCTCCATTCGTATGTATAATTAGAAAGTCCAAGGACGAGTTTTGTCGCTCTATGCTGTGGAGTTTCCATTAGCTGAGTATCTTTTTTCAGTCAACCATCACTTGCCGGTATAGCATATTTGATATGAGGACGGATGTAGGTTGAGATTAATTTGCAGAGAATATTGAGGTAAAACGAACCTAGGAATCTTTTAAGGAGACCCAAGTTGCGTTCAGCGTTGATGGCAGCGAGTGCTCAGTCTGATTTGATAGTCACTCCTAAATAGTTTTCGTTGAAGGCGGGTTTAATAACAATACGTCATAGTTAATATTATTTGCTAAACTTGCAGCTGAGCGACAATAGGCTGCATTTCGAAGCATTCAGTGGTATTTCGTCGTCTAGGGACCAACGGTTAATCATGTCGAGATTACGTTGCAGGCAAGATCGTTTTTTCCTGAATCCATGCTGTGCCCCCGATATTGAATTATTAATATCAAAGTGATTCCGCAAGACATCAGCTAAGATAGACTCCATTACTTTCGATAGCACTGGTAATAATGCTATCGGACGATAGTTAAATGGAATTTTTCTTTCACCACCCTTGTAGATGGGACTATTCAGGGCATTTTTCCAAGTTTCGGACACAAAGCGCTGCTCGAACATTATTGTGAACACGTCAGACGTTGGCATTGCCAATTCGGAAGACAGATTATTCAAAATGTTTGGGTGTATCTTATCTATACCGGATAAACCTGTTTACTTCATCGTCATTAATTTTGTTTGAACAACGTTGAGGGGAAATTCCACGCCGTTGAGAATCGGCAGACAGCAGTTGTCAGATTTTAAAGACTGTCCATGGGTCAACAGTTGTTAGATTGCTAAAGCAAATGTTTGCCGCAATACGTTTGAACAATCTTTAAATGATGACACTCAGTCTGTAGCAGAGGCCAGTGATGGTATTCCCATTTTAACATTCCGGAGGTCGTTGACGTGCTTGTACAATGTTTTGGGATTCATAACGAATTTTTCCACTAGACTGTTTTGGTAATCATTTCTGATTTTCGAATGAGGCACAGATTTATCTCGCAATAATGTATATTTGTATCAAGTATTGTCAATCCTACACATCCATTTGCAAGTACTGCTACATATTTTTTTCACGTTCGATGATAAATCAATGATAATTCGTAGTTGGCTGTAAAACGCTTCGGAGATTTGCTTAGCTGTATTGAGTTTAAGGAAATCATATCGATTTTCAGTAGTAAGAGCTCGAAGCCACTCATAGTTCGCAGTTGTATACGGTCGTTGAGTACTTCATACTGTTTCGTATTGATAAATATAATCAAATGTCATTACAACATGATTACTCAATCCTAGTGAAGCTCTACATAAAGCAAATTCTATAATGAGTTCTTCGTTTGTAATTATGAGGTCCAGGGTAATTGGGTTTGTTCAGATCGAAATCGCGTTGGTTGTTATACCTGGTTGTGATGAGGGGTGCGAGTCATAATTTCTCGAAAAATTCTTTTGGATGAATCGTCAGCTGTAATGTGTTGCAAGCATCGGTACATTGAAATCACCGAGGAAGAGCGAATGCGAGCTTCAATGCAAAACGTATTGCATTTGAAAGAATACTGTCAGCGTCAAATAATAAAGATGGGGAGATAAATCAGGCACTTTCGTTTATCAAGCAAGTCAATAAAGCAAAACAACTTAACTGGCACATCTAGCTCAGGGGAAAATGTATAGAGCAATTGATGGTTTAATGTAAGTAGAGGAGGACACTGCCACCTTTTGTTGCTCGATCTTTTCTGTAAATCATCATATGTGTGATGTTCAGTTCAGGGTCGTATATGGAAGTATTCAACCAGGTTACTCATTGTAATAAAATATCAAGACGCCACGGTTGCACGTGAATACAGTTCATTGAACGTGTACAGAAAGAACTGAGCAGTGGTGTAACACCATGATAGAGATTTGATTTTTGTTTCACATAAAGAATTCATAGCAGTGGATTCGCTGACCCAGAATATATCAGATGCTGCAGGTGTTTTCTCTCAGGTGCATTTGATAGACTCGGTAGCGAAGCCATTTCAGGAACAATAGTGTTCGTGCGTTTTATGTCGTATACAGCCTGAATAGGAATTTCAGGAGGTGCAAATTTTCGGCATTGTTACCATGCCTTGAGTAAAGTAGCCTTAATCTCATCTCTGCGAAATGATATTTTGTGAGGAGGACAATGCTGCGTTTTGTTTTTCGGTTTAAGGCACTTAACATAAGTCGTTCTTGTGTCCTCTAATCCTAGGATCTCTTGTAAAAATCTCCATTCCTGGCAATCGTGTTGCAGACGTTTACTGGATTTTTCTTCGCTCGAACTGGGTACACAATGAACTATTACATCTCTGCGATTCATAGCTTATTTTCTAGTTCCGGATTATTACGACGAATTTGTCTTTCTTCTTGCGGAACGTCCTAAAATATTCTCACAGCCGATTTGTTTACAACTAAGAGGGATGAGGCGAGTAACATATTTTCTACATTCTGGAGGAACATTGGCACTGCACGCTGTAAACTGGATGTGTTCACACGAGGTATGTTCGGGGGTCTACATAATTGGTTCAGCGACTCAGGTTAGGCAGTTATGCCCAATCTTCGGCAACGGTCATTTCATTGTTTCCTGTCATCTACTTCGCGTTTCCTTGAAGATGGTGAAGTTGATTTGATACTACGAAATACCGTTATATCCTCTAATTTACTATTTTGTGGAATTTTAGTGTTCAAACTCTTCGGTCTTAACTTATGCACATCCTTTAATAATTCAGAACTTGACTATTGTTCTGATTCAGACACTCCTTGCTCGTACCGAGCGGTTGGAAGGGCCTTTGGTTTATTTGTGGAGGATCCAGTTTTTCCGTGGTAATTACAGCTTTCCTGTAAGACTTACAGTTAATGTGTTTAGGGACTGCGTTTAGAACTGGTTACAGCGCTTTCTGACACGCAAATGTTTGGAAATTTACTAACGTGTTTGCAAGCCGTTTATGGCTCGCCTCCTCAGCCAGCATTCATCTTTCCATAAATGAATCAGAGTTTTCGGCACTTGATAAATCACTAGTTACTTCAAATCTGTATGGATTACATATATTATTAATTAGAGTCACTGATTCGGGTGATAAATACTTGTCACAGTTCGAATGAATAGCAATTGAACACACGTAGCATTTAACCAGACGCGATCTGGGACTTAGCAGCTTTTCGCAAAGTTTGCACATTTTAGAAGCCACGTACTTAGGTCCCTTTAAGGTCACGTTGTCGGTCATCGTTACAATTTCGCGAGAGCGATTCTATACAATTGGCGCGCGGTCGTTTATCTATCGGTGTCTCTCATTGGAGTGCAAGAACGATTGAATGCGATGCAGTGCTATCCGAGGGAGAGTAAAAAGCGTACAGTTTCACGTAAAGCAGGGCTGTTCTGTGAGATTTGATCTGACAGTGTTGAACTAACTGTAATTGAATACCAAATAGCGAGATCTTCCTGGTATCCAAGTTGTTGCGTTATTCTGGAACGAAAGCAATGTTGCACATGTATGTTACCTTGAGTTGAAACATTGCCTGTTCTCTAGATATTTCTAATGCCGTTGTTGTAGAAGTTTTCGAGTTCCTTTTTCGGTAAAATATAAAGAATGAACCGAAACCTCTGAAGATTGCGTTCTTGACCAGCGCTATGCCTGAACTCGTAAGGTCGGAATGGAAAAAAGGAAAACGAACGTCACCCAATAAAGTTAGACTTAGCCCATCCCAAACCCAATGTCATAAGCCAAACACTCCCCCGTCTGGAGACAGTGGATAGCACCGTTTCCATCCAAATGGAAGAAATAAATGCTCAAAAAACGACGAGTCCGATTGCGCAATTCACACCGAAAACAAATTGTCGATTCAAGAGGTCGGCGACTAATAAGCAGATAACATGTTTTATCTCCTCAGGCACTGACAATTCAGAGGGATCCGGCATCACACTGTTTAACGCCTTATCACTAAACACATGATCCATCACTACTTATTAAGTACGACTCCAGGGATGCCGGACTTCAGTTTACAATCCGTCATTACTCACGAAAAATGAAATTAAGTGCTTCTATACAAACGCAAACAGCCTATACAACAAATAAATCGAATTAGCCGAGGAATTGCAATGAAACGGCGCTAGATATAGTTGCAATAACAGAAACGATGTTAAATGCCTCATTGTCTGATAATGAACCCTCTTTACCCAGCATGTCTCTATTGCGGCATGACCGTTCAGGTGATGGCGGAGGAGCAACACTCTACTATCTTGATATAACTGACACATTTCTCGCTCTCTGACTCTTACTTCAGGAGACCAATGCATTAATGTACTGATCTGTAGTACTCCAACAGCAATTCTCAACCTAAACAATAAACTGATTAATGCTTTGCGCTATGTAAAAACGCGGTGCAATACTGAAATATTGATAATGGGGGATTTCAACTTTCTCCAGCTTTTAAAGCCGGGATGATCATCCATCAGAGACACCTGAATAGGAACTTCGAGTGGAGTACGTTTGCAGCGCTAGGCGCAACACTGAGGGAACAAAAACGCGTCAAAATAGTGAACTACCGTTCTCTGTGTGCCGACTTACAATGCACTTGTTTCGCACAACTGGATTACTCTGATCCGGATAATTTTTAACGTTTGCTCTTACAACACCTGAAATCTATATTAGAGGAACATTCAATGTTTGTTTTGAAGAAACATCTAAACGTAATAAATTTTTACTACGAAGCAGGACTATAAAGTGAATGAAATGGGCAATGGCAATGGAGTTTAACAAAGGCTACTAACACAGCTGATATTTGGGCACAATTTACATGAATGGCAAACAAAGTTATCAAATTAATTCTAGTTGATAAACAAGCTATCAAACCGCAATTGATTTCTCGGATGCACCAGAATCCAAGGCACTCATATAGACTCGTAAACGACAGAACGAATATTAAACTAAGAGTCTTTGCCCTAATAACTTTATCCGGCTTCACAAAATCAGACCGCTGACCTGTTAACAGACTTTTATGCCGGTTTTTGCGCCGAAATCCACGGAGCCTGATAAGGAACCAATTGTTCGACTTGACAGAACGACCGACCTTCAGTGAACTATTGATTACTTCGCTTGTGCTAGCGCAGCACTTACGAAAATTAAACGTGAAGAAATCTCTAGAACCAGACGAGATTAATCCAAAGCTGCTCAAAACCTGTCATGCGCAGCTATCTGAACCGCTATCCTGCATGTTTAATATTTTGCTCCAAGTTAGCGTGGTACCAAAAGACTGGAAACTGGGACAAATAATACCCAATAACAAAGGTGGTTACCGTTCCGAAGTTAAAAATTACAGGCCGGTGACATTGCTGTCTGCGGTATCAAAAGATTTTGAGCGAATAATAACCGCAAAAATAGTGCGACATCTGGAAACGAACTTACTTTTGGCAGTTGCCCAACATGTATTTCGAAGAAATCGCTCTTGTCTAACAAATTTGCTGACAAGCATAGACGATTGGACGAGGGTTGTATATTCGGGGAAAGCTGTATTCATGCGGGCTACTTTGACGTTTCTAAAGCATTCTACAGAGTTCATCATAATTTACTCTTGAACAAGCTAAAGAAACACAGTATTGTTGGAAGATTCTATGAAGTGATAAGTGATTACTTCAGCAACAGGCACATCAGGGTTCGTGTGGGCTGCCTATTATCGAAGAAAATCGATGTCGCTAGTGGTGTTCCACAAGGCTGAATGCTTGGTCCTCTATATGAACGATATACCAATACCAAATGAGAGTAAAATGGTATTGTTTTCTGACGATATAAAAGTATTGTGGCGAATCAGCAATGCTGAAAATTGTATTTAGCTGCAAAATGATTTGATTGGTTTGTACAACTGGTCATCCCAATATAAACTGTCATTAAATATGCAAAAATCGAAGATCATTCAGATTACTCGTGAACTTTGCTTGTCCTATCATTACAAGTTCGGCGACATAAACCTGGAGTACACCGAAGAAGGAAAGGACCTATGTGTCTGGATTTGCGGTAGTTTGAAAAATGGTCTAAAATGCGAAGGCGTTTACAAATGCGCGTCTCGACTGCTCGGCATGTTACGGCGGATATTTGGACGTTTTTCGCCAGAATGTTTTCCTCTTATAATGAGCACATATACACCCGGTTCTAGACAATGCCGAATGAGACTGGACACCGTGGCTCCAAAAATACATCTCACTTTTGGATCGCATTTACCGGAAAGCTTCAAAGCTTGTAATTGTACGTGAAAATATGCTATTTGCCGGACGACTCAGGGGACTGGAGATAAGGACACTTGCACAAAGGAGAATACGAGGTGATCTCATCCTCAAATACCAAATACTTACTACTGTTTCCCACCCCCTGAATATATTATTCCACCTCCGAACTTTCAGCAACAGCCGTGCCTATGTTTGCAAGTTG
>JACCGJ010008974.1:0-17522 GCA_013407085.1 Atriophallophorus winterbourni
ATTTCTTCGCGCGTTGGGTAATCGCAGAAAACATTATATGTCGCGCTTGCTACAGCCGTTGGTAGTGCCGTCAGTGGCGTGGGCCGGCGATTTAGCAACATGCTGAAACACTCAGCCCAGCGTTCCACTTTCTGTCTGGTTCGGAAAGCGGTGAGCAGCTCAAATTACCCAAAGTGGGTGTTCAAGTAGATTCGTCGGCCGAAAGATAAGATATACGAATCCGTTGGAAGAGTGAGCCAAATGGCGCTATCAGAAGCATTTCCATTTCTTTAGCTAAAAACTTCCAATACGTGTTGCGAATCGTGCCTGTTAGAACGCTGAGATCCCGACAATCGCGCTTCGCGAGCTTTTCAGAGAACATCAGTGTTTCCTCGATAGCAGTCCTTCCGTTTCGGACTGTTACCCGAAGGTCCGCTATTGTGGCTCGTTTGTAACGCTGATTCATATGATTCCAATTGAGTTCGACTGAAGCCATGGATTCGTCCGAAACATCAAATTTAGTTATCTCGGAGGCGAGATAATTGGATATAACGAGGCGCTTCTCACTGTCATTCAAAGACGCTGTATTAATTCGTTTAGTGGGGCGGGGCCTCGGACGAGAGCTGAGGTGAATTTTGATTCTTGCGCGCAGCAAGACGTGATCTGCACCGCTGGCGTTGCCAGTCTCCATATTGGTGTTAGACAACTGCTCGAGAAAGTTTTTCTGATTGCTCTGAAGTTTAGCCAGTTCTTTCAGATCAACCGTGGGGCTGACATTAATGGTGTTAATGGAAGATCTGGACAAGGTGTCGACAACCTCGTTCTTGAATCCAGGGAGATAATTAATTTTCGATGTGTACTGGGAGATGTAGTCCAATTGCCGTATTTCACGTAAATTGTACTTGTTAGAGGCAGAGGATAGCGTGTAAGTCAATGGCTTGTGATCTGTGAGTGCCTCAAATTCGCGTCCTTCCAACAATTGCCGGAATTGTTTAATACTCAGATACACCGTCGGAAGTTCGCGACCAAATGTACTTTACTTTTGCTTTGCGGGTTGTAGCTTCGTTGAGAAGAACGCGATTGGTACCGTTCTTTCTCTGTTGTTGCACGACACCGACAGCGGCAGAGGATACATCTGTTGATAGTACGAGTGTGCTTTGCGGATCGACGTGTGCTAGCAACACTATTTTGCTCAATTCCTGCTTGATTTTCTCGAAAGCTTGTTTACCTGACTCGTCCATTCGGAACTGCTTTTTGTCAAGATTCATTAGGTCCGTCAGGGGTTGGAATAGCTCTGAACACCTTGGGCTGAAGAGGCGATAGTAGTTGACCATGCCAACAAACCTAAGCAAGCTTGGTGAGAGTCAGGCAATAAAAGCTTGTAATGGCGTCAAATCTGTCGCCGATTGGCTTAATACCCTCAGTGTTTAAGTGATGACTGAGTCATGTCCGAGTTTCGTCTTGCAGGGATTGATGATCACTCCGTAATGACGTAGGCGTTCGAACAGTTGTTTGAGGTGTTGCAGGTGTTCCTCGTGGGAACGACTAGCAACCAGAATGTCGTCGATGTAGATGAGAATAAAATCCAGACCATGCGTGACCTGGTCCATGAAAAGTTGGAACGTTTTCGCAGCGTTGCGCAGTCCAAATGGCATGCGTAAAAACTAGAAGATACCAAATGGTGGTCACTGCAGTTTTTGGAACGTCCGCTGGGTGAACCGGGATTTGACAGTACGCACGAACAAGCTCTATCCTGCTGAACACTCGCTTGTGATGCAGGGACATGGAGAAATTGAGCAAATGCGGGATTGGATACCTATTAGGTTTCGTGAGCTTATTCAAAGCTCTATAATCTCCGCATGGTCTCCAGTCGTTTGCTGCCTTCTTAGGGACCATGTGTAGTGGACTTGCCCACATGCTCCTTCCGGAAATCAGGAAATTCAATTGCCAGTTCGTGATGGCAGCCACGAAGACTGGCATTTCTCACATGGGTCGCCGCTTTTATGTACGAGACTTCAATACTAACATGAAGTTTCTCGTCGATACTGGAGCTCAGATAAGCGTGATACCTCCAAGGTCACAAGACAGAAACAAATTATCCAGTATCGTTTTGCGCGCAGTCAATGGTACAGCCATACGCACATACTGTAAACTATTCCTCACCTTCAATTTAGGCCTTCGAAGACCTATCAAATAGGTTTTTACGATAGCCGACGTTTCTAATCATATAGTGTGCTGACATATTCCAACATCATGGTAGAACCTAGGCGTTGCAAGCTGATAGATGGCGTCACGAACCTGTCCGTAAATGGCTCACAAACTACACGTACGTCTCCCACCATAAAAAGCATTATAGTTCAAAGGAAACGGGAGGAATGGAAATGGAGAAAAGGGCAGTATTCTCGTTCGCTACTTGTTAGTGTTATTCTCTCCGATCCCGTTGTTGGTTGCCTCGCGCCATTTGAATGTTTTGGAAAGTTGTCGATATCACTGACCGGGTGGCGAAGATCGATAATTGTACACGTGACACTAATCGACTTTTGAATCGTGTGTTGGCGAAAGGTAGAATAAGTAGACGTGTACAATGATGAATGTGTAGACACTGGTCTGCTACAAGGTCAACGTTTCTGACCAAACTCAAGTTTCTCCCCCGAATACCACGACAATAGGGAACGCCAATCTGTCATTGTGTGTCATTACACACAGGAGAAAAACATTCACAACTTGCTTATATAAATCAACGATTCACAATTGACCCCTCTAATGTGTTGGCACCGGTTGTTGCTGCAATCAGATTCATCAGGCGATTTCGCACCAGCCGGATTCTTCTGAGCCTACGCCATGTTTAGCTCTGTTTACTGACCTTTTCAAATTGCATATAGTTCTCCATCTGATCCCGTTTCCGTTCAGGTTATCAGTGAAAATGACCTCAAGTATTTCGCATGAAACCCTAATTCTTGCAAGCTTGTGCTTTCTTCGTCGGACATTTCTGCCATTCCTGCTCTTTTTGGCCGAAGTGTTGTGTTCTCTATATTACCCAATTAGCACACTCTGAAAGTGCAGTTAACACCTCTATAATATTGCCTTATTTGTGCTATGCGCATAAAATTTCTTGTCCAAAGAGCGATATGTATCTGCGTTGATGACTAAAGTAGCATATATTGAATCAGTCCATCGTTGATATTTGGGTTATTTGCTAATAGAAGCATTTCATTCTTATCCATTGAAGCATATTCTTCTTATCTTAGTTCAAATATCCTACTCAAATTTGTCAGAAGCGTAATAATTTTAGCAACATACATTAGTCTCAGCAAATGCATATCTAGACAGATTTAATTGTACTAACAATGATCTATTAAACATTGTCCTTCTACCGTGTTTATTGCGCTAACATCTCATCAGGAAAGTTGAATTTTGCATTCACAATTTTCCTAACGCGAACAAGCATCGTGCTTCAATCAAACTTTCGATATATTTTCCTAAAACTTTGTAATTTTTCCTGATTTATTCCCAGAAAACTTTAGAAACTGATCAATCATGATGCGAAAAAATTGTGTGTGAATGTGCTGTTTTTCACAGTTAAATAAAAATTGTTAAGTTGATTTCGCTTGCATAATATTTTCCCTGTACATTAGTTATTCCAAAACTATTCGATATGGAATTAAGCTTGTTTAAGAGGTATTTTACCGACGTTGGCGAGAAAATTTCTACCGGGTTCTGCTGGTTGAACTGACGTGAGTAAATGTCCAGACTTGAACCGTCCGACATGCACCGGTCCATGAAAATATTAAGATCAGAATGAAATTACTGGGATCGAATCGCCAATCGACTTTTCGTGTAACTTCAGACCATTCGATATCCGTTGAACCTGATCAGCAGTCTGCTTGCCATACCAATTAGAACATCAGGAATAACTTAATTGCAATCTTAAATGTCAGTGTTTTTCTTTAATTTCCCTTCTCCGCCCTTATAGTTACTTTAACGACCAAGTTAATCCACATTTTTCGGTTAAATATATATTTTAAACTCAGTGATATCCAAGACTGGGGATTATTCATCTGCAAAAATGATATCAACAAGCCTACTATTATATTGATTACATCCCGTCAAATCAACTCGTTCATACTGGATTGTTGAAAATCATTCACTGATATCGATTACTAAGCTGTCCAGATCGATCTATAGCGTTGTAATGCATATATGCTTATTCAATAAGTCCTGCTAATTGGTTATAAAATTTCATGTTCAATGTGTTCCCAAGTGTATTCAGATTATTTCTTAATAAACCTGAGGAAATATTTTAACGGAATTCTTGTTGCACTTGCAAGTACATGAGCATGACACTGTCCATAATTGTGTAGTGTTCACTTATATGATATCGCTTTTTTATCGTAGTGCATATTCACAGCGGGAATATTCCTGTATTGAGATTTTGCGCTAACACTAATTAACTGTGTTCATATTAACTGCGAATAACCTTGCGGAATCAATGTAGTCTTTATTGCACAAACTAAGTGACAGTGTGAAGTGAATTACAATCACTGTTACAAAGTTTACACAAAATGACCAATTAAATTTCACACTCAGTTTTTCAAGCTCAATAAGGTCGCAGTAATCACTTTCACAGGGGTGCATTTTCTGGTTACGTAATCATTCCCCCCTTTTTGTCAGAGGTCAAATGTGTGAACATTAATAGGTTAAAACGAGAAGCTTTTAAAAAGTCCAATTTCTGGCGCGTACTGTGGTTTCTCACATGAAATACTAATTTCATATGAAAACAAAATTATTACTAAGTAAAAAATCTTATAGATTACGCAATGCACAATCCTGAAGCCCGACAAATAATAATACATTGCTGTATACACTTCAATATATTTTTTGTTTGGATGGTGACATTTTGGTTGTATTGATGACTGCCGCCCCGTTGGTAAGGACACTGCTTGATCAAGCAACCGAAGGATAATAATTTACTAGGCAGAATTAATTGAAAGAGATCGCTCAACGAAGTTCTAGGTCGTCTGTAAGATAATATGATCAGATGAAAAATTTTTAGATGCCACGAGGAAAAATTGTGATTTTAGGATATGGTTCATTGGCGCGCCGTGCCTTGGCGCTTTAGCTGGAACTTACCATTTTATATAAAATGCAGGAAATCCTGAGATTATTTTAATTCGCTTCGTTACTATCTTTACAACGTGAAATGATCAGCATCCGCTAAACTGTGTTCACTAATCGGTAACGTGCAGCATCAGCAAGTAACTTATAATCTGCTTCTGATCACATGCTAGGTTGAAGCATTTAGGGAATATTATTTGGGTGTGTTCGCGGATAACATGAAATATTAGGTGTTGTTGCATACATCTACTGTTGCTACATGATTCTGCAAATGGTGGCGCTGGTTCGACGGCAGTTAATGTGACAAACTACATTTGCCTAAACTGGTGCATTACCCTCATGGTCACTTGCTTTGAGAATTTAACTCTTCGGTCGACATCATCAAACTTTCACGTAATAGAGTGGTAGTTCCAGAGGGTTTTCGTACATTCATAAGTGAATCAATGATGAAAATCTCCGCGACTCAAACTTCAACAAACAGGGAGATGCGTTTGTATGTGCGTAAAAATTGCTCTGACCGAATGCTTCAATTTTATTATTATTGACTACTCGATCAATTCTGAAAATATTCATTCATATATTTTTTTAAATTTCAATGACATTTTCGAAATTCTCTATGTTCCAGAATTACAAACCTCACCATTTCTTCGGCTTTTACCGAAATGACCCGTAATCACACTACAATTCGTTACAATGAAATACCTATTTGTTGAACAAATCTATTTACCAGTAATTTCAAAGACAAGTCGAGTCTCCCAGGAAAGTGTTCGGGCATTTTCTTTGCACAGCATGTACAACATGATTTCAATAATTGATATATGGTTAAGTTTGTTGCATGATGGAGATGGGAACATTTGCTTGTAAATTAAGATTATAGTTGCACAGTTCTCCCGAAACATATTTCAAAAAATAAAGAGAAAATTCGAATTGTTCTTCAATAATGCTGTTTCACGATATTGGTGTTAATATGATAAAATACAAAAATGTAAACAAGGTTATACTTGAATGCCACTGTTGCATTGGGTTCGTACAACGAACCACGATGTTCAAACACAGAATCACATAGTGATTTGTGGTCAAGCACACAAGGTGCTTATGGATGACCAAAGTAATGTGTTGCTCACATCCCCGAAATTACACTCCACTACCAATTTTAGGCTGTTTGCCGTCGTCAGGTGGAGACAGTAAGATTAGGTTCAGTGAGCCTTGAAACAGTGGATAAATAGTAAACAAGGCTCACTGAACCTAATCTTACTGTCTCCTCCTGATGACGGCAAACAGCCAGGAACCGGTAGTGGAGTGTATTTTCGGGGGATATGAGCAACCCATTACAATTGAGTAAATTTTCAGGTATCGAAAAGGTTTTTCCTTACTTGATCAATCAAATTATGGATCGTGGTGATATTAAGGTGGTCAAATCGAGTAATCGAGTAATTTCAGGCAACTAAATTTTCGTTTTTTTCCGCATCAGCATTCAACTTACGAGGACATCGAATATCAGCTTTACGGTCAGCATGTATGACCTCCGGGTAATCACAGTAAGCCTCTTATTTCACCCCTGTGACCTGATGATAATTTGACCGATTAAGTGGCGCCACAAATTTTGGACAAATTTTTATTAACGTTAACGATGACCTGGCCTGGTGATTATTAATGTGAAAATGATGAATCCATCGATTTGGTATTTATTTATCAGATATTTGATTTCCGCTCACGATGAGTGAGTAAAACTCTGCAGATAAACACTTTTATTCGAATTTATGAAATTCTGCTAGTTAAAAATCAATTTTATCGTAGGGAGACATGAAAGGAGGTGATTAATACATCTAATCAATGAAGATCCGATCGCTTTCCTTGAACTAAATTCTCATAACATTGGCCAAGTCTAATTGTCAATTTTAACATGATTTATTGATTTTCTCTTTTGCTTATGCATCGTTACTCACGTTCACATGTCAATTTGAAAAAAGACATCAAAACAACAATTGGTCAACACATTTATTGAAACGTGGAAATATAAAGCATGAACTAACTTTATTAAACAGATCTCATTGCGAAAACATTGTCTTCAACCAGTCTATTACTGATTCACTATCATCTGATATTGTCCATTTGCGCAAATATGGTATCACTTAGCAGTTCACATGCAGTTTCCATTCAATCTAGATTTCATAAGGCATTATGATTGTTGCCACCGGTCTTTTAGATGATTTCTGTTTTTATGTTTTGCAGAGGATGATTCCTGCTTTTCTTCCGACAGCTCGTCACTTGTAGCTTCATGAATTATCTCAATTTTATTTGCTGCGAGAAATTTGGCAGCAAATGACCGTTAAATTTAGAAATGAATCGCTTAACCGCCGAGTGAAGGTATTCCAACATTTGACCGTTGCAGGTGTTTCGCGCTAATCCTGTGCTCGGTCAAAAACTAAACTTTCGCAGGTTTGAAATTTCTACGCTTGCGTCAGTTTCTCTCAAAAGATTTTAATACGCTTGAACTCATTGTCCAATTATTAGAGGGATTGTCTTGAGTATTCCCCTTACACACATACATATTCACGTAGCTGAGTGGACAAAATGTTTAAAAAAATAAAGCTGATTTTTGAAGTTCCCACTGAGAGAAATATTTTGTCCACAGACACTATCTCAATACGAATCGTTTGGCATAGATGATGATAAAATGAAGTAAGAGACACATCTTCCATTCTTATGGAATCTTTACTTAGAATGCATCGTTCAAGCTGCAGATCATTTCCATCTACTGCAGTATTCATATACGAACTAGCAAATATATTTTTGTGCTATATTAAAATTAAAAACTGAAATAAATAATCAAGTTATGCTTGTAAGCCTCTAATGGATAGTGTTGGCGCGTCAAACCTATTTGTAGATGAGAATAAATCCATGAACATTTACAAAACCCCGTATAATTTCCATCCCACACACCACGATCGGTTTCGTGCTGTTTTCACTCATTAGATAGGGACAGTACGATCAGGATCCGTATACCCAATGGTTTATCCCATCTACATGTGTATGCGCACATGTGATTGAACAGGTTGGTCGCGCTCACCATACTCAACATTGGAGCACAAGCTTTTTATACTTTTTCCACATTTTCAAGGCATGTGGATTGTGTTCGTACTTTCTCTACCTGACGAATGTGAACAGCACGAAACCGGTTATGTTGATGCATACAAATACGGATCTTTTTTTTAAATTGGACAGATTCGATTGTCCAACATCAACAAAATTATTAAAATAGTAAAATGTAGTTATACTCCATCGAAATTTAGTGTGTCAAAAATTTCTCTCAGCCAAGTTATTATCCGAATATCTTCTAAATAGTTAGCTAGCTGATCACGTTCAATATGCCAAAATTCATGTTTTGTGTAAAGAAATATTCCTATAATATTTAAGAAACAAATTAGAATGGAATTGGTATACCTCAAGCACAATCAAAATCGAGTGGTCAGTTTCAATGAGAAGCTTGTGTTCTATGGTTGAAACATTTTCTGGCTAATAAATTCGAAAAGATTTGCGATACATTGGAAAATAATCTAAGATTTGTAAGTGTCTTGTGGTTAGAAACGGATTATAGCATCACAGATACTTCACAACATTATTTGAGTAAGACAAATTTGTGCTTTACTCAAAAGTTGTTTGAAATATCGGAGTATGAGAAATCTCGGTCGATTTATCAGTAGGTGTTCAACGAATTGATTCCCACTCAAGTGTTGATAAAAGAAATCGGGCCTCGTAGACTGGCAAGCGTTAAAATTGTTTTTACACAAAAGATTGAGTTTCTCTACTATAATTTGTTTAAAATGTGCAACTGTCATTCCTATACTTGATAGACTTGCGCGAACATTTTAAAATCAACGGTGTTTCAATGCAATTTAATATAAATTGCGAAGTGCATATTTATTTTAAACATCCTTGGATAATGAGAAATTATGCAAAAACGCGTGTACATTTTTGAATGTTTCTTAGCTGGCCTAAAAACGCCTCCCAATCATATTTCATAAATAAAACCTGAACGTATGATACTCATCTATTTTACTCATTGATTATCCATTATTGATTATTATTCGTAAATTCACAACGATTTGTATTCAGCTGAAATTCTAAACTATCATCATATGTTCGGTTTGTTTTAATCACGCCGATATTGGATGCGATGAGACAGTATTTGATATATTCTTTTCTAAAAAGTATAAAGTAAAATAACAAAGTTGTCTACTTTTGCGTTACATGCATGAATCAGACAACAAGGTTTGCAACACGATCCATCCGTAACAATTACGATCTGTTAAACCAAAATCTATTTATATACTGGGTGAGTACCCATTGGCAACGAGTTAACTCACAACAGTTAAGCATCTTCCAAACGTTAAATTTTTATCCTATTCAGGGAAGGTTCGTATTATGTTACATCATGTTGGAATATATATTGATAATGTGTTTATAGGTAAGAAGATTAAAATTTACGTTTTTTGGTTGTTCACACATATCCATCGCGAATCCGCCTATCTTCCTTCAAAAATTCTGATTGCATAGGTCGAAGATTGTGAAGGCTGACATAAATGGGTCAGCAATGCGGATTGGTTTAATATCTCAACAATTCGGTGTCCTGTTCTTCCGAGGATAAACAATAACTTGCTTCATCGACAGTGTGCAAACAGATTGATAAAGCATCTTAATCGTTTAGAAGTAATATTTTTTGAACTACGACTTATAAACATGACGATTTAGTTTAATTACTGCAATTGGATTCTTACTGACTCGTTGCGAATCACGAACCAGTTGAATATTCAAGTGACATGGATTGGCATCACCAGGGTCATCAGAAAAGCCGATTGCATCATCGATTATCAACTTATAGTTCCGTTGACAGACTGCAGTTTTATCCCCGTGTTCAATGGTATTAATGGATATGGAATCGAGAGTGATTGTAAATTTTTGTAAAACAGAATACCACGGGTTACAGTTAGGCCAAATTTGGGTTGAAATAATTTTTGTATAAAAAAACATTATAACTCCTATTACTTCTATAAAATGTCACAAAACTGCTGACAAGTTGCCTGTCAACATTAATAATTCAGCCACGTGGCAATAATCTTGGAACTTGAGAGTGGACGACCATTTAATTTTCAATATTTATGCTTCACTGATAGTTGACAATCGAAAAATTGACCTGTGCTAGTGAGTTAAGCGATTACGTAATCACATAACCTGACAACGTTCAAAATGACCAGTTATGTGCTGCTCACTCCAAATCTTTGCTGGGAAACTAATAGTCTCTTCGAAACATGTTTATTTATTAAAAGGTTGGGTATTGTAAACCACTGTTTTCCTTTAACTATACATTTATCGAATCTGGATGGAGAGTTGAAACTCAAGATCACGATCTTCCGTTGATTTTACTTGAAAAATATTATTTCAATTTCCCTTAATGTGCATAACCAATGTTTGATTGCGTGAAATCTTCCATTTTCAACATCAAGGTTTAGTGTTCTCTCCTTTATTTGATTTGAAAACGTTTTTGCTACAACATACTAGCCGTGGAAATTGCGGAAATTAATAAAATTTTGTCATGTATTAATGCGAAGTGGATGGAGTTTTATACGTGGATTGAATTCATAAAACCAGATGAGGCTGAATAATATTAAGATACGATATGTAAAGTTTGTGGAAATGTAGCAAAAACTATTTAAATTTATTCAAAACTTACAAAGAAGTGATGGCGACTAATGCACCACATTAAAACACGAAATATGGCCAGATTATTCCGTTAGAACAGCAGATTTTGATGCATCAAATATATATAATGCAGAAGGTTTCACCAGAATGAGTTGGTCTTGAGCATTTATCAGAAACGAATTACTAATGAAACCTAAAGTGAAACATCATCAATTATAAAGTTCACACGTCGATACGAAGTGAAGTGAATAAATATACGTTAATACATCAATCTGGCAAAGCTAACCTAAACGATAAAAAGGCTTAAAACGTTGAACTATTTGCGACAAGTCGCATGTTTCTCAGAAATGTGTTACAAACGATGGATTACACGGATTTTTGTACCTGATTTTGTTGTTTCTTCTAATCCGGTAGTAAATTACCTCATTATAACTATGATATTTCCAGTCCGCTGCATGTGGACCTCCTTAAATATCAATCTTTTCCAAAGAGTCGATCGAGACACATAATACTGCCTTATTGAATATGAGAGGTCATTTATTCCATTTGTTTCACGATACCTTTCTCAAAGGGAAATGTTTGTTGAACAATTACGATCAAATTTATCTCGATGATATCATGTGTATATCTTCTGTGTATTTTTTGGCTTTTTATCTGTAATTTTTATAGAAATCCTTGTTTTTTTAACTGGCGTGAAGCTGAGATTTGGAAATTTTTCAAAGAAAGCTTTGTTCTTATTCTTCTTAGAATTGTCATTATGTTTACATCCAAAAGTAATTTTATTTGACCTAACAGGATACATTTGGATAACATGAGTGTCTCTTAACTATATTGAATGTTCATACGTTTTTATTTTCACGTCTTGTACAAAACGAAACAGTTTAACGTGTTACCAAAATATTTGCTAACGGATAATATAGGCTCATCGTTCGGCGTTCCGCAAATGCAAGATGAAGATTCTTATCTATTTTTAGTAAAAATTAACCATATACCAAAATTCAAGATTACAAGCATATAAGCTCAACTTGTTTACATGAGTTGAACTTTCAACAATTGACCTTTTTATTACAACCCCCGCAACTAATAGCCTTGGATACGGACACCCCTGTTTACGTGTTACAATGATAGTTAAAATCAGCACAGGTGCGTATGATGCTTGTAAATTGATTTTCAGCAATAGGAAAATGGCTAAACTTCTGTATTTAGCATAATAACCTACCAGCTATGATATGTCCAAAAAATAAACGAATATGGATGCTCGAGCCATATTTTGATCGATATATCTTTTCATCTGTTCTTATCTAACTAAAATACCGATCAGTTTCCATAAAACAATCGTTTCCGATTGAGTAGTGTTCAATAACCTAAGCATACGATTAAGCTGTCCGGATTGAACTGACTTGAAGTTCACGCAAATTCTCGGCATAATCTTTGCTCATGCAGCGAAAGTGACGGAAGAACTAAGTTTCTGTAATAGTGGTGGTACGTTGCTTAACAAATGATCTAGCTGATTCTTTCCATTTTTATGAAAAATTACTATTCGATTGGTCTCGAAAATCTTTTTCACATATTTCTTTTGAAATGATGTGCTTTGGAATTTCGTCCCATTCCATGCAAACACATTAGTCAAGTGACTAATCGCGTAACTTCACGCAATCGAATTTTTTTTGTTCTAAATCAACTCTGATGATCAGCTTTCCGCTTAACGTGTATAACCTCCAGAGGATGACGGCTAGTCTCGTATTTGTTGTGAGTAATAATTGAAGCCAATTATCTGTTTCACGTGATACTCGGTGGGTACATTTACTTGGTTGCCGACCTTTGTTTACTGGAGAGAAATATAAACATAGAGAATAAAATATGTTCGATGATCAAATATTATTGAGGCCGAGAGCGTGTTCAAAATCCTGTCAACGTTGGGAAATCCTGTCATAAAAATAACGCATCACCGCTACTTACATACAGGCGGCATAATAGAAATCAACCTGATGCTCCTCTTTGGGATGACCGGAAATGGCATCCGTCATTACACGATAATCACGCGATTGACTGGCCAACCACCGTGAAATGAACGTCTGATGCTCAGAACTGAACACTAAATAGAATTTGCGGTTGGATTTTATTTGCTTGATTTGCTCCACAAGTTCATGAATTTTACTATCAATGGCAGCCAGCACGTGGCTTGAATGAATTGTTGCCAAGTAGTTTTGGACCATAGTCTTATAAGGATCATCATAGTCAACCCATTGATATCTCAGCAAACAGATTTCGGTTAGTTGCACGCGACGCTGATCACATGAGGGATGACGATAGGATCAAGTGTCTGTTGCAAACGTGGAATTAAAACCGGATAAATATATCATTTCTGCTAATGTGATTGATTGCCTTGGATACCGTGTATCTTTTAATGGACTTCGTCCGGACCAAATCTCTTAAACCTTCAGGGAAAGATGAAATTGCCAAATCATTCAAGTGAAACTTCGATCGGTATTAAACTTTTATCCCAAATTTTACAAAAAGTTGTTATTGATTGCTAAAACGTTCAAGTAGACTGCCGAACATGAACAGACAATTCGAGAAATTTTTTTTTTTTTTTTTTTTTTTCCCTTTTATCCATTACTGAAAACCAGTGGTGTACTTAGGCCATTAACAACAAAGCTGCGTTCTGTTTTTAATCACGGATTCTTTCCTCAGGAATTTTTTTCTCTTTTAGAGCAAAAATGGTCATCCGCATTGTAGATTCGACTTGACTGAGTAACGCGGAACAAAGTTATGCTCAACTCATCGAGAAGTGACTGTGATTATTAGGTTGTCATGCGCGAGATAAAATATATATTGGTCAGGAATAACACCATATTAATCGATGAGAACACTGAAATTTATTTAAAAATCTGACGCCTTCCTTGCCAATTTACTGCAGCCATGTTTCAGAAATTGTGCATAGCTCTTGGTGCATAATTACAGCATTAACATCGCAGGGCAAACAGATTCAGATGTGAGATTATTTATCTAGCCAATGCTGTGACAAAATGAGAAGACGAGCATTACCAGAATGGTGGTGGTTCCACTGCATTGTGTATTTCGTTCAGATTTAAATTTGAAACAACAAACATTTATGGCCCAATAATTGCTGCAGTCAAGCACTGTGGGCCAGCCACAGTCCGTGATGAAATATGTCTGGAACAACCTGAAGATCAGTTTGTATAAAATGATCGTATTGTGATTCCTTATTTACTTCGCAACAAATTCTTGGTTATTTGGCATTTAGGCATTGGAAAAATAGAATGGTTGACCAGACAATTATGCTGGTGGACTGAAATTGATACTGATATCCATAGAACTGCTTCTTCGTGCTATTCCTGTCAACAAAAATTATTTCGTCAGCTATCTAAAGGGACTCCATGGCCATTGACATGTAGAGCCTGGCAATGTAATCATATAGATTACTGTGAATTATTCCTAAAAAATAATATGCTCTTGTAATCATCGTTTCGTATTCAAAATGGCCAGAATTATTTCTTACTACTAAACCCAATTCTGATTTCACAATGCTAGCTTTACGAAAGATTTTCAGTCGTGAAGGTGTAACTAGAGCTGTTGTGAGTGATAATGGAAGCTATTTGTCTTCTTCATGTGTTGCTCAGTGGCTACATGTACTTGGTTGCCGACATTTGTTTACTGCATCCAGACTTCCACATTAGCCTAAAAATTTGTCGCTACGAGAAAACTTGCTAATTCCTCTTGTTCCCCAAATACATTTATTGTACTCGATAGTTCTATTAACAATTTCTTGCTTCAATATTGTAATAGTTAACATTCAAACACTAGAAATATATCATTTATTTTATCAAAAGCTAGATCCTTGAGATCTAATCTGCTGGAACTTTGATCCCGGGAAGTATCATATTATGGTGGTAAAGATTACCGACCAACGACCGGTATCGTATTAGACAAGATCGGAAGAACTATGGTAAAAATACTCGATCTGGAATACGGAAGTTTGCACAACCGTCATGCGGAGATCATTTGATTCTCACTTTTATTTGTTCGTTGGTAGTTTCATTCAATTCAATACAATACAATTTATTGCAGTATTCCACCCCAGTGACCTGATGACAATTCGGAAGATTAAGTGACGCCACAAATTCCGGACACATTTTTCGAGGTTACTGATGACCGCAGTTAGCGACTATTCATGATCAAATGATGGGTTTTAACAATTGTGTCATTTTAGGCATGATAAGTTTGTGGTATGCTTCCTACATGAGCGCTACACCTAGGAAAACATGCTGAAATTATTACTCTGTATTCTTTTAGGAAAAGAACTGAAGGTGACAAATGCAAAATTATCAACGAAGGTATAAACGAGTTACTCTTCCTAACGTGTTTTACGTTGCATACACAATCTCTTAGAAGACACTCGACCGAAGTTGAACCACCTAACCACCACGTTTTTCACCCACTTGCGTCCAATTTCCTTGCTAAGGTCAAACTCTGGAACGTAAACAACATACACGCATGAATCACACAACACAAGAGATCGTCAATAGGTCAATGAGTTTATTGTGCACCGATAATAATGAAGCACCCACCGATCATATATGGGGTAATTTCATTGCTAAAATGTGTCCTTGACCTGCCTGTTTCGGTGATCACATGTATCTGATTTGTTTGTCAATGGATTTCATGCAAACCGTTTAAACTTCATCTATTACTACTTTGGTCTCAGTTGACGAACAATATCAACTTGCTCATCCTTTAATATCATTTGATGTTGTCCATTTGCTATATCTTGCGAAGATGCTGTTGCTTGAAAACGTTATTTATGCGAGTGCGAAGAATGTAAGTACGCCAAAATTTAATTTCGGTGTGACAAATAATATTGCGCTATATTTTGTGAAACAATTTTGAATGGGATGGGTGTATCTCAACCAGGATCAAATTCGATTAGACAGTTTCAGCGTAAACCGTATAATTTGAAGTCGGAAAATTTTGGGGTTACTAAGTTTCAAATGATTCGCGATGCATGTCAATTCATTGTAAGTTTGGGAAGTGCCCCATAGTTATCAACAACAGGAAAGTGTTACAGATAAATTGGAGCACATTTCAGTTGGTCGGGGTCGTTCATTTCTCAAAAATGGAAGATATATAACAGAGAACTTTAAAATATTGTTGGATGAGAAATATCGGGCTATTTATCAGTAAATGTTCCAAAGGTTGATAGGAAACAAGTTCTAAATTGTAAATGAATGTACTCCTGCCTCATAGAATTTGAATCGTTTCGAAAAGAGAGATTGTGATTCTCTACTCAATGTGATCTGAATGTACAAAGTTCATCCATATTCTCGATTGAATTGTGCTGAAATTCTAAACTAAATTTAATATGATACATTGAGAAATAAATAGAAATTATACACAACCGTATATAATTTGTTGAATGTTTTATAGCAGGCCTCAAAATCCATTCTAATCATATTCACTTACTAAAGACTTACGCTATTGATACGCATCTATTTTACTCATTGATCAACGACAGCAATATTGATTATTCACACTGATTTGTATTCAGATGAATTTCTGAAGTTTCATCGTCTACTCAGTTTCTTTCAATCACGCCGGTATTTGGACAAGAGATTAATTGATGTTTCGAAATTAAATGACCAAGTTCTAATAACAAGAATATCTACTCTAGCATTACACACATGAATCGCACAAATCGTTTGAAACTCCATTAAATCTGTAGCCATTACGCTCGATTAGAACGAACAAACTTTACATAAATCATGGAAATTCGAAGGCAATGAGTTTCTTCTTTAACGGTTAACCCAAAACTTCAATACTTTATCGTTCAACTTCATTAGTATAGGTTCGTGTTAATATACAGAGAAACAAGTGCGCACATCCCTTTCACTTAGGTTGAACGGTTTAAAGATAATGGTTGACGATTTTGATGATTCACACGTTTATCTGAATACACCCACCTACATCCACAAATTTTGACTGCATGACTAAGAAATTGCGGAACCTGTAAAAATACTGTCAACACTGTGTATAGGGCTGATATCTCAGCAATGATGCGTTCTATTATGCAGCTGATAAACAAAAACTTCCTTGCGCGATAGTCAGCGCATGGATTACGCAATCGAGCTAATCGGTCAGCGGATGTCAAACTCACCTGCATACAGTCAAAACAATTAGGGGATTACCGAGAATGCAGGTGTGAGTACTTTAATTGGAGTAGCTTAATTGTTTACAGCGTTGTGGAAAAGGTGCCTAAATGCGAAAATGTGAATCATGGATCTACCTTAATCTCGCCCGATTCAGTACGAACGTTTTTGGCCAATCAGTCAGTTAACTGACCAACCTGATCTCTAAATCCATCTAAAATCATTTAAGCGTTCAACTTTCGATATCATTGTATGATGTAACAAATGCTCTTCAAGTTAAACAATATTTGCACTTAGAGCATCAACAATTTCAATTTTCGTTGGTTTGTTGATATCCCTTATATACAACAAATGTCACGTCGAAAATAATTGATTATCATAGAAACCTATTGCTTTTAAGTTGTAGCTGTATGATTTCCAAGGAATGGCAGTCGAAATTTTTGTCAGTCTAAGATAAATAAGCATGTTGATTTGGTTTTTCCACTGCAGTCAAATCCCGAATGATTCATCACGGATCCTGGATCAGTTGAATATTTGTGTGACCTGTTCAACATCACTGAT